>JAJIBD010008498.1:0-92045 GCA_021461705.1 Cryptotis parvus | reverse complement strand
CTCCAGGTTTCAGTGGGGACGAATGGACCACACCTAGAATGAAAAACCAAGCTCTCACGGAGGGCTGCGAGGCACCTACAGAGCTACGCTTTTGGAAAGGGCAGGCTTTTCCCTTCCTAGGGGACAGCGTCCCCAGATGCTTTAATCCAGGGGCCGTGCAGGGCTTGGAGTACAGACTTATACTCCTCTTGCCATGAGCCCTGTGCCCAGTTCCAGGTGAAGTGGGCAGATGCTGAGAGATACCCCCTCCCTCCAGGGAGAACACAACGTATCCAAAACAAGTCCCAGTGCTGGAACTCTGGAAACAGGGCTGGGACAGCAGGTGGGAGCCCTGGGTTCCATACTAACACCCCTTAGCAGTGCTGGGCATGGCCCTCACACCAGAAGATAGGAGAAATGGCAACACTACCACAGCCATCCCCAAGGTCCGACCCCACAGCAGGACACAGCCTGATTCCAGTAGCGTGCGGGCACTTTGTGCCCGCGCGATATCTCAAAACCTAGTATACCACAAACTTGTGGCAGTCAGAGGCTGGTAGGACAGAGAAGAGAATAGTGTGCTAGTAATTGTTGAGAATGATGGTGCTATCCAAGAACTGAACAATGGATATAGCAAAAGGTACACATGATAACCTCTACATGTATGTATTGCAATCTACAATGTGTAAGAGAGGGAAGTGAGATGGGAGAGAGAGAGAGAGAGAAAAGAGAAAGAAGAGAGAGAGAAAGAGGGAGAGAGAGAGAGAGAGAGAGAGAGAGAGAGAGAGAGAGATTTCAGTCATCTTATTTTAAATAAGTCTGAAGCTGTCCCGTAATCTGCCACTTGAATAACTGGAGCTTCTGGCCACCGTGTTAATGGCCACCGTGGTCTTGCTGTCCTTCATCCCAGCTAAGTGCTGGATGGCCCCGATATTCCTGCAACAGTGTGACGTTCTGGTGCCACTGTTTCTCCCTGGCTGTCCAGCTTGCATTATCATTGCAGTCCTCGAAGCACCAATGCAGACCTGCTTACAGGACTTGACTCAGAACCTGTCCCCACATCCGTTCTCTTCATCTCACGATGATAATCACTGGCTTGGCTGTGACAGTTGACTAGAGACGAGGATGCCAGCAAGAGGGAGTAACAGAGTTTACAAGAGTGTACAAGTTTGATAGAGAATTAGCTATGTGCTACACTTTTGGGGTGATTCTGGTTGTTTGTTAGTTGTTGTGTGATGGACTGGGGAGCCCCCCAGTTGGGGGTAGGTTGGGGGAACGGAAGCCTGCTGCAGCCCTCCATGAGGGGCCTTTAAGTTCTACAGCAGGGCAGAAGAGAGGAAGGGAGGATGGGGGGCAGGGAAGAACAGTCAGGCGGGTGTCATAGAACAGCAGGTAAGGCCTTGCACGTGGGCAACCCAGGTTCGATACTTTGAACTGTATATGGTCCCCTGAGCCCACCAGGAGTGATCCCTGAGTTCAGAGCTGGGTGTGTCTCCTCACAAAAAACAAAGAGGAAGAACCATCACTGGGACTTCCTGGGGGGCAGGGGGGGGGGGCACAGAAAAGGCAGTTGATGGCATACCAAAGTTTTTGACTGGGTGGCACCAAAGGAGTAGGAAATGAAAGGTTTTGGACTTGGGAGCACATTAAGGATATGAGGTGACCCGTAAATGGGGAAATAAATATCCTGCAGAGAAAATGCTTTAATATTCCTCCAAGACCTGTCCCTGCGTTCCAGAACAATCCCTGACCAGAGTCCTGTTTATTGTCTTGTTTGTGTGGGTTTTAATCTCTCATCTGCTTATTCAGACTCATTTCCTCTTCTCTTCTGAGGGTCCCTGAAAATGAACAGTGTCATTGTTCTCAGAATAACCTCCCAGGATGGTTTTCACACTGATTTTCATTTCCATTAGCTGCGTGGTCGAGATTGTTGTTCCGATTTATAAATAGATTAAATCACAAAGGACCTTCTGGTCTCTGAGGTTTTTCCTCATGCCTTTAGACCGAGTTCCTCACTACCCGGCCTTCCTGTCCCCTGAGATCTATGTAAAGGTAATTTTCTTTTGCTTTTTTTTTTTTTTTTTAAGTGTGGGGGCCACACCCAAAAGGAAGCTGTGTTCAAGCTTCCTAGCTCTGTGCTTGGGGATCATTTCTGGAGGATTCCAGGGACCCTGTGGGGAGTCTTAGCATTGAACGGGGGCCAGCCGCTTATGAGGCAAGTGCCCCAATCCCTGGACCGTCTCTCCCATCTGTGTGAGAAACAAAGCTAAAGAGAAATGAAAAACAAGACGCAGTCAGAGTGCCCAGGCTGCTTGATGGGCCAGCGTGGCCTTCCGTGGCTTGGAAGTAACTCCCCTCCCTCCTTCATTACTCCTGCTGCTGACCTTTCTCCTCCTCGTTCTCTCTTGCACGAGCATTTACTCTGCAGTATTTGGACGCCTTAGCAATCAATTATGGATTTTGCAAACTCTAAAGACTGTGCTTTCTCTCTTTACTTGGGGGTTTTGTGGGGGAGGGGAGTTGAACCACTCCAATGGAGTTAAGGCCATAGATGCTTTAGTGGAAGCACTCAGGGGAGGCACTGGGGTCCCACACAGTGGCCGAGACCAAACCCAGAGCTCCCACTCAGAAACACGTGCTCCAGCTCAAAGGGGCTGGTCTCCCAAACTTCCTGCTCTTTTTTTTTCCTTTTTGGGCCACACCCAGCAATGTTCAGGGGTTAATCCTGGCTCTGTACTCAGGAATTACTCCTGGTAGTGCTAGAAGGCCATATGGGATGCCGGGAATTGAACCCTGGTCGGCGCTGTGCAAGGCAAATGCCCTACCTGCTGTGCTAACGCTCTGGGCCCACTTCCTGCTCTTAAGCCTTAATCACTTATGGTTTAGGGGGGATCATGGTGACCCAACTTTTTCCTCCCATTGTTCATGAATTCAAGAAATTTTGCTCTGGGTCTGGAGCCATAGTACAGCGGGAGGGAGTTTGCCTTGCATGCAGCCAACCTGGGTTCAAGCCCTTGTATCTCATATGGTCCCCTGAGCACCACCAGGAGTAATTCCTGAGTGCAGAGCCAGGAGTAACCCCTCAGCATTGCCAGTTGTGGTGGAAGGAAGGAAGGAAGGAAGGAAGGAAGGAGGGAAGGAAGGAAGGAAGGAAGGAAGGAAGGGAAGGAAGGGAGGGGAGGGAAGGGAGGGAAAGGGAAAGGGAGGGAGGAAGGAAGGAAGGAAGGAAGGAAGGAAGGGGGGAAGGAAGGAAGGGGAGGAAGGGAGGAAGGAGGAGGAGGAGAGGGGGGGGGGGAGGAGGGGGGGAGGAAGGAAGGAAAGAAAGACGACAGTAGTCTTCCTGTACTGGTCAGTGAGTCCATTTATAAGGTGCTCACCTTGCACTCCTGCAGCCCAGGTTTGATTCCCAGCACTGCATATGGTCCCCCACGCTGAGCACAGAGCCAGGAGGATGCCTTGAGAGAAAAAAAAATTTACCTCAGTGGTTCCTTTAACTTCTTCTCGACCCGAAGCTGGAGCTCAATGAAGTCAAGGTCTCCCTGCCCATCAAGTGAGACTATTTATTTCATAATGACCACAGGGAAACTTGCAACTGTCCAGTGACTTTGTGGGGTAACACTCTTCCCAGCAGTGCTCTGCTAACCTGGTTTTGGAGTTGGGGGCAGCCAACCTGGGTTCAATCCCACTCAGAGGGAGAGGAGTGGGAGGGGGGTGCGAGGTGCTGGGGATCCCTCCACCTTTGCTTTACCTCCCCAGATACAGTAAAGGTTCCCCCAAAGTCACAAAACATAAGGACAAAGTCCAGAAGGAAGAGGCAACAGCCATACAAGTTTCAGAAGCTGGATATCAGAAAGCAGGAATAAATAGATTGATTTATTTTGGTTTCGGGTTTACTTAGGGCTTAGTCTGTGCTCCTGGCGTGGCTTTGGGGGACTACATGTGGTACTGAGGATTGAACCCAGGTTGGCTGTGTGAGTACCTTACTCACTGTTCTCTCTCTCCAGCCCCAAATTAATCGTGTTTAAAAAAGTAAAAGTCCTGGGCCCGGAGCGATAGCCCAGCGGGTAGGGCGTTTGCCTTGCACGCGGCCAGCCTGTGCCGGCCCTGGTTCGATCCCCGGCGTCCCATATGGTCCCCCCGAGCACCGCCAGGAGTAATTCCTGAGTGCAGAGCCAGGAGTAACCCCTGAGCATTGCCGGGTGTGACCCAAAAAAGCAAAAAAAAAAAAAAAAAAAAAAAAAAGTAAAAGTCCTAAGCCAGCGGTTGGGAGAACAATGCAGAACCTCTGTTTGCACCAGAACCTCAAAAAACTTGGACCTGGGTGACATCAGGTGCCATTTGTGGGACAAGGGATGAAGCTACAGCAAAGGAGTGTTTGAAAGTGTCTGTGCTCAGGCTTCTTCCCCCACAGCTCCCAGAAAGGGGTGGGATGGCCGGAAGCCTCCCTGCAGGAGTTTGCTTAGATTCTGCCCACAGACGTCTGACCAGCCCTAGGCAAAAAGTCTTCTATGAATCCATCTAGTTTCATCCCTCGTGAAGCCTAATCAAGTTCGCCTGTGGGGACAGAACAGTCATTCAGCCTGAGGTGAGCGTCCCAGCCTGACGTGAGCACTTGCAGCAGCGCTTTGTCAGACCCCCTGAGAGCTCCAGGACACAGAAGTCTCACTCCCAGATCAACAGAAAAACAACTGTTGCACAGAAACTGTGTGAAGAGATGACGGGCCCGTTCCTCCTGCCAGTAAGGGCCGAATGCCTCAGAGTTCAGAGATGGTCACATCCTTGAAAGAATAAAGGAATGTCTTTTTCGTTTTGTGAAAAACACCCTTGGGAATTAAAAATAAATGATTGTTAAAGTGAAGAACTTAGTGGGGCCATAGAAAATGACATTGAAGCCCCAGATTGTGCCCAAATGCCTGAATAACAGATAGTGGAGAAGTGAGAACAGAGAGAAAGAAGGAAGTTACCAAGACAATTTGAGGGAAATTTCCCAGAACTGAAGGACTTGAACTCCTAGATGAAAAAGAGATCCACTAGATGGGTGAGTATTGGCTCACACCAACACCCTTCATTAAGGCTGTTTTAGAATGTGGGAGTTCTACAGAACTCCAGAGAAGAAACTAAGAGCCGGGTCGCATATTAAGGGTGAGGAAGCCTAGTGGTTGCTGCAGAGGCTGGGCAGTGGATGGGCCTTGAGACGCCGGAGGGCGGTTACTTTCAGCCTTGCCAAAACCTCACTTGGAAGAATAGAAGCTCAGCATTTCACAACATCCCAGAGAGCTCAGAGTTTGCTCCCCCAGTCGCTTTTTTCCCAGAACCTACTAAAGAGTTGATTTCACTCAAACTAGAGTCTGCCAACAACGATGGGAGACTGAGCGTCTAGTAGAAGAGCCAGGACAAGAGACCTTTGTGGGGCTGAGGGTGAGTAAATGACCTGAGCTCAGGTGCACTCCCCCACTACCACGGGGCCTCTGGGCACCTCTGGGAGTGACCCCCAAGAATTCAGCAGGTGTGGCCCCAAAATGAAGATGAAGAAGGAGGACCTCAGGATGCTAAAGTGTGTCAGGAGAAGACAGACTGTGGGCTATGCCTCAGCAAAGACATGCTCAAGGGCTGGAGCATGTTTCCACATGTGGAGTCCCTGAGGTCACTCCCCTGGCACTACGAAGCTCCTGAATACATCTGAGTGTGACCTCACCGCAGGGCCTGAGCAGTGCCACTGGGCACTGCACCATCCAGTCAAGCAGCTGAACCCGATAGCCAGAGAGTTAGAAACTCCTTTTCTTATTCAGAGGCGGAGCATGCCTGGCGGGATTTGAACAAACACGTGTAGCATGTGGAATTGAATTGGGGTCCGTCACATGCAAGGCAAACAGACAACTTTCCTCCCTGTACTGTCAAGCCCCCCAATTTTTTTTGAGGGGGGTGACACACCAGGGGATTCACAGGGTTACTCCTGGCTCTGCACTCAGGAATTTCTCCTGGTAGTGCTTGGGGAATCATATGGGATGCCAAGGATCAAACCCAGGTCAGCTGTGTGCTAGGCAAACGCCCTCCCTGCTGTACTATCCCTGGAGGAAAAGTTTTTGGCTTGGGAAGGAATGTCTTTGGGGCCAAGGAAAACCCGAATATCTCCACTGCCCCCCCAGATTCTGACTCTGTTTCTCTCTTATTTATTTATTTATTTTGGCTTTTTGGGGTCATACCCAGCAATGCTTAGGAGTTACTCCAGGCTTTGCACTCAGGAATTAGTCCTGGCTATGCTTAGAGGACCATATGGGACGCTGGGGATCAAACCCAGGTCAGCTGCATGCAAAACAAGTGCCCTCCTCACTGTACTATCAAAGGAGAAGAGTTTCTGGCTTAGGAAGGAATGTCTTTGGGGCCGAGGAAGACCTGAGTGTCTCTCTGTCTCTGTCTCTTTCTTTCTCTTTATTTGTTTATTTTGGCTTTTTGGGTCACACCCAGAAATGCTCAGGGGCTACTCCTGGCTCTGCACTCAGGAATTACTCCTGGCAGTGCTTGGGGACCATATGGGATGCTGGAGATAAAGCCGGGTCGGCCACATGCAAGGCAAATGCCCTCCCCACTGTGCTAGCGCTCTGGCCTCAGACCTGAATCTCTTGAGGAAAATAAACCCTCCCTCCTCTCTAGACTGTTAAACGGCAGCAGAAGGGCGGCTGCAGAGTCTTGCTGTAAGCAGCTCTTCTCTCTTTGGAAGAACTTTTCCATAAAAGTCAGACCTCAGGTCCCAATAATTCATCTCAGATGGAGATTTCAGTGCTGGGATTTCCTCTGTTTTTAACCTAAGAGAACATATTGTGAACGCTTTGTGTATTTGCTCGCCAGAGATCTTATCTTGACTAGGAAGAGCTGATGGGTCATAAAAGCAGAATTGATCTTTCCCCTCACTATTTCTCCATGAAACAGACACAATAGCGTATCCGAGGACTAATGTGAGCGTTGGATTGTCTGATGCCGGTGATGGGGCGGGAAGGGGTTTATTGTCACTTAATAATGATCGTATTTCATAGTACTAAGTAGAAATTGCTCTGTTGGGTGTTTTAATCCCCCAAGCCTGCTTTGTTCTTTCTCAGCGTATTTGGATTAATCACTACCAAGCCGCCAAAGCCAAATGTCTAAACCACCCACTTGTCTATTCCCAGCACATGAATTAGAAGCTGAAATCTGGGCCAAGCGCTTAGATGACTTCTAGTCTGACTTTTGTTCCGTGATAGGAAACTCAAATCAGAAAGGAACAATCTTCCGGGTAATACACACACACACACACACACACACACACACACACAAAACAGATACACAGTCACAGACACATATAAACAGACTTATAGACACAGAGACACACACACACAGACTCACAGACACAAACACCAGACTCAGACATATACACAGACTCACATACAGCATGTTTAGCTCTTGACTCAGAAGAGCTGATGGATCTTACACTTACACACAAACACACGCACTCACGCATGCACGTATGCACGCATACACACACTTGGTAGACAAAGGCTCTGTGAATCCAACACAGGACTTGAGGACCAACCCCGCCAGCACCGTTACTCACATTTCCATTTTCCTGTGGTGCTAAAACTAAGTGAAATCTAGGAACGGGCTTGTCAGGGGGGCTCAGGAAGGTGTCATAGAATGGTGGAAGACTTGGAGAGAGAGCCGTTGAAGAAAGTTGTCCGAGAGAGAATTTGAGCTTTGAATATCATATGTTCAAAATGTACTTTGGAGTATGTCATAGATGAGGCCTCTAAAAAATTTTTTTTGGTTCATTCTTGGCAGTGTTCAGGGCTTACTTCTGGCTATGAGTTCAGGTGTCAGTCCGGAGGGAGAGGGGGCGCTTGGGAGGACCATATGGGGCTGAGGATCTAACCATGGTTGACTGCACAAAAGGCAAATGCCCCACCTGCTGGACCACCTCCCTGACTAGAAAAGGTGCTGTGTTGAGATGTTCTGAATAAACTGGAGAGTCCGAGAGGTAGAAACAGCAATGAAGGCACTTGCCTTGCATGCAGCCAACCTGGGTTTTATCCTCAATATCCTCCTGAGCACTTTTTTTTTTTTTCTTTTTGGGTCACACTCGGCGATGCTCAGGGGTTACTCCTGGCTCTGCACTCCGGAATTACTCCTGGCGGTGCCTCGGGGACCATATGGGATGCCGAGGAACGAACCCAGGCCGGCACAGACTGGCCGCGTGCAAGGCAAATGCCCTACCCGCTAAGCACAGCGAGGAGTGATTCCTGGGTGCAGAGCCAGGAGTAACCCCTGAGTACCAGCAGGAGTGATTCCTGGGTGCAGAGCCAGGAGTAACCCCTGAGTACCAGCAGGAGTGATTCCTGGGTGCAGAGCCAGGAGTAACCCCTGAGTACCAGCAGGAGTGATTCCTGGGTGCGGAGCCAGGAGTAACCCCCTGAGTACCAGCAGGAGTGATTCCTGGGTGCAGAGCCAGGAGTAACCCCTGAGTACCAGCAGGGAGTGATTCCTGGGCGCGGAGCCAGGAGTAACCACTGAGCACTGCCAGGTATGACCCAAAAAACCAAAAACAAAATAAACCTCTTGCCTGACTGAAGACTCTGTACCTTTTGGAAAAGAACTTGCAACAACCAGAAAGTCCAGGTACACTTTGGTTACTGGCAGAGCCAGCCCGATGCTTCCTCCTTTGGCCAGTCTGTACTGGCGCAGAGCCGTCCTTCCATGGTGTGAAACATGCACATGCTGTGCCGTGGCTTCTGTCTCAGCCACTCACCTTTGTGTCCCTGCAGCTGGGATGAGAGCAGCTCCATCAGCAGCGGCCTCAGCGATGCGTCCGACAACCTCAGCTCGGAGGAGTTCAACGCCAGTTCGTCCCTCAACTCCCTCCCCGACAACCCCCACTGCCTCTCGCAGGAGTTCCACAATAGTGGTACGTGAGTCTGCAAACATGTTGCTCCCCGTGCAAGCTGCAGGCAGTCACACTGGGCATGGCTGGCACTCACACTCTCGTCCACTATGAGCCTTGCCCATAAGCATTTTTTTTTTTTGCTTTTGGCTTTTTGGGTCACACCCGGGGATGGGGTTAACTCCTTGCTCTGCACTCAGGAATTACTCCTCATGCTGGGAACTTTTGGAATGCAGGAGATCAAAACCAGGTCTGCACATATAAGGCAAACGCCCTCCCTGCTGTGCTATCGTTCCAGCCCTCTGACTGGTCCCTAATAAACCCTTATTTGCGTACCCAGTCTGATTGGTTCCTCACATCCCATTATTTGCATGAAGACACATATGTTGTCACATTAGTTGGATGCAGTCTTATGCCTTTTTTGGGTCACACCAGGCGATGCTCAGGGGCTACTCCTGGCACTGCACTCGGGAATTACTCCTGGTGGCCCGGGGACCCTATGGGATGCCGGGGATTTAACCTAGGTCGGAGGTGTGCAAGGCAAATACCCTCCCGCTGGGCTATTGCTCTGGCCCTGCCCATGAGCCTTGGACAAAGTCATTGTGAAATGGGCAGGAAGAAGCCAGAAGCCACCAAGTAGAGACCTGTGACATGAGTTCTGCCCAGGCCAGTTTGCAGTGACCCCTATGAGTGAGTTTAGTGAGCTGTCTTCAGTCCTATCTCGGCCTAGGCCGTCTCTTTCCTTCCAAGCAGGAAAGAGACGGCCCAGAGCTCAGCATGCTGGCCTGGCAGTGCAGGTTGATTCTGTCCTGTCAGAGGAGCAGGGTCATCCCACAGGCCCAACAGCCCAAATACATCCCTCCCCAGTTAATGTCTCACTCTGCTTGTCCTCTTCAGCTGCGCACCGACTCTGAGAAACGCCGCCCCGCAGAAAGTGGGCTGAGCTGGTTTAGCGAGTCGGAGGAGAAGACCCCCAAAAAGCTGGAGTACGACAGCGGAAGCCTGAAGATGGAGCCCGGACCTCCAAGTGGCGGCGGGAGCGACCGGAGAGCTGTGGACGATGCCTCCAAGATCGGGAGCTGAAGAAGCCCATCAGCCTGGGCCACCCCGATCCCTGAAGAAGGGCAAGACCCCGCCCGTGGCCGCCACGCCCCCATCACTCACACAGCCCAGAGCGCCCTCAAAGTCGCAGGTGAGCCTTCTTCCAGTGGAGGAGGGACAAGGACGAAGACCATGTCTCTGATAGGTTCCTTCCGGTCACTTGCCCATGGGAACAAAGCAGAGTTTTTGGGTTTCATTTGGGTTTTTTTTTTTGCTTTTTGGGTCACACCCGCAATGCTCAGGGGTTTCTCCTGGCTCTGCACTCAGGAATTACTCCTGGCGGTGCTTGGGGGGACCATATGGGATGCCAAGGATTAAACTCGGGCTGGCATGGACCAACCACGTGCAAGGCAAAAGCCCTACTCGCTGGGCTATTGCTCTGGCCCCATGTTTTTATTTGGGTTTAGGGGTCACACCCGGCAGTGTGTAGGACTTACTCCGGGCTCTGTGCTCAGGGATCATTCCCTGGCAGGGCCTGAGGCCATATGAGTGCCAGGGCCCCCTCAAGACAAGCTGTCCTCACTATCCTATCACTCTGACCTCTAAAGTCAGGTGTTTGCTTAGATTTATTTATTTTTTAATGTGAACTAACATCATAAGCTGTTTAAAGAAAACATAGGTGCAAATATTCATGACCTAGATTTGGCAAGTCTCAGATTTAAATCAAGCTTGATGGGGCCGGAGCGATAGCCCAGCGGGTAGGGCACCTGCCTTGCACGCGGCCGGCTTATGCCGGCCCGGGTTCGATCCCCCGGCATCCCATATGGTCCCCCGAGCACCGCCAGGAGTAATTCCTGAGCGCAGAGCCAGGAGTAACCCCTGAGCATCGCCGGGTGTGACCCAAAAAGCAAAAAAAAAAAAAAAAAAATCAAGCTTGAACTATATAAACAGACAAATTTGGGCAGTGGAGCAATGGTGGATGGAAGGAAGCTCAGATGTAGTGTGGAATGTTTCATACATGAAACTCTTCCATTATTAGACTGAAAGTCATGGCCCCTGAGTGTCTGCTTAGCTTTGACAGTCGTGTTTTGGGCTTCCCAGAAGTCCTGTGAGCAAGGTGCGTGTCCACTTCCCTTAGCAAATATAGCTGTGCCTCCCTCACCCAACTCAGTAGAGAACTGACTGTGTATGTTCACAGACAATTTGGGGTGTTTTTATTCTGTCTTTGGGGGTGGGGCTGGTGGGGGTCATATCCAGTATTGGTGGGGAGCTGTTTCTCGCTCTGTGCTCAGTAGTGACTCCTGGCGGTCTGTCCCCAAAGACAGCATTGAGGATTCAACTGGGATGGCCCACATACAAACCAGAGTGCCTTAACCTCCGTAATGTTTCTGTGAACCCCCCAAAATGATCTTGACCTGCCTTCACATGCCTCCCATTGGTTGTTTCATTCCTGAGGAATTAGCCACTGTACTTCACAGGGTCCACCTGTGCTGTCATAAGACAGTGCTAGCTTAGAATTGTATTCTTTGGGAATCAGCCCCGGGGTCACTTATCCCCCTGGTCAACTTCTCCCCTAGTCTCTGATTCCCTGCAGTTATTCCTGTTCTCAAGTTCAGTGGTTTCCAATTCTCAAGCCTTATCTGCCCATAGACTCTTCTAGCAGGTCCATGAAAAGTTATTGGTATTTTGCCTGGGGTCCTTCTGGACAGGAGCTGAGCAGAGTCGGACACAGTAAATGAGAGCTCCTGTAAAAGAGTTTTCATTTCTGCCTTAGCATCCTATGAAATATTCCCTCCCCACACACACACACCTCCCCTATCACCACATGTGAGCAGGTTGAAAACCACTGCTCTGGGTTGGCTCCTGCCCCTTTAGTTGTTAAATTAAAAAAAAATTGGGGGCCAGAGCGATAGCCCAGCGTGTAGGGCGTTTGCCTTGCATGCGACCCTCCCATGCCGGCCGGGTTCCATCCCGGCATCCCATATGGTCCCCGAACACCACCAGGAGTAGTTCCTGAGTGCAGAACCAGGGAGTAACCCCTGAGCATCGCCGGGTGTGACCCAAAAAAGTCAAAAAAAAATTTTTTTGGCTTTTTGGGTCACATCTAGTGATGTTCAGGGGTTACTCCTGCCTCTGCACTCAGAAATTACTCCTGGCGGTGCTCAGGAACCATATGGGATGCTGGGGATTGAACCCCGGTCACCAGCATCCAAGGCAAACAAACACCCTACCCATTATACTATCTCTCTGGCCCCCTAAAATTATTTCTTATAGGACATAAAGAGACAATACTGGGGGTTAAGGTGTTTTGCGTTACCTGCAGCTGACTCAGTTCAATTCCCCTACACACACGTTATCTATCCCCCAGCACTTCCAAGAGCCATCCCCAGTCAGAGTCCCACTCTTACCCATAAACCAAAATAAAAATAAACCACACTGTTATCAAAGTACAGAGCAACCTGAGATTACATGGAATTCTTGTGGACATACGTAATGGTTGGTGATGGTTGTGCAGGGCAATAAGGTGTAGTGAGAGTGTTCCCCTCTCCGAGGGAGAGAAGGGGTGTAGTAAGTGTTCACTCTCCCAGGGAGAGAGAGAGAAAGGGGTGTAGTGACAGTGTTCACTCTCCCAGGGAGAGAGAGAAAGGGGTGTAGTGGACGGTGTTCACTCTCCCAGGGAGAGAGAGAAAGGGGTGTAGTGACAGTGTTCACTCTCCCAGGGAGAGAGAGGAAGGGGTGTAGTGACGGTGTTCACTCTCCCAGGGAGAGAGAGAAAGGGGTGTAGTGACAGTGTTCACTCTCCCAGGGAGAGAGAGAAAGGGGTGTAGTGACAGTGTTCACTCTCCTAGGGAGAGGGAGAAAGAGGTGTAGTGACAGTGTTCACTCTCCCAGGGAGAGAGAGAGGAAGGGGTGTAGTGACAGTGTTCACTCTCCCAGGGAGAGAGAGAGGAAGGGGTGTAGTGACAGTGTTCACTCTCCCAGGGAGAGAGAGAGAGGAAGGGGTGTAGTGACAGTGTTCACTCTCCCAGGGAGAGAGAGGAAGGAGTGTAGTCACGGTGTTCACTCTCCCAGGGAGAGAGAGGAAGGGGTGTAGTCACGGTGTTCACTCTCCCAGGGAGAGAGAGAGGAAGGGGTGTAGTGGACGGTGTTCACTCTCCCAGGGAGAGAGAGGAAGGGGTGTAGTGATGGTGTTCACTCTCCCAGGGAGAGAGAGAAAGGGGTGTAGTGACAGTGTTCACTCTCCCAGGGAGAGAGAGAAAGGGGTGTAGTGACAGTGTTCACTCTCCCAGGGAGAGAGAGAAAGGGGTGTAGTGACTGAGTGTTCACTCTCCCAGGGAGAGAAAGGGGTGTAGTGACAGTGTTCACTCTCCCAGGGAGAGAGAGAAAGGGGTGTAGTGACAGTGTTCACTCTCCCAGGGGGGAGAGGAAGGGGTGTAGTGACAGTGTTCACTCTCCCAGGGAGAGAGAGAAAGGGGTGTAGTGACAGTGTTCACTCTCCCAGGGAGAGAGAGAAAGGGGTGTAGTGACAGTGTTCACTCTCCCAGGGAGAGAGGAGGAAGGGGTGTAGTGACAGTGTTCACTCTCCCAGGGAGAGAGAGAAAGGGGTGTAGTGACAGTGTTCACTCTCCCAGGGAGAGAGAGGAAGGGGTGTAGTGACAGTGTTCACTCTCCCAGGGAGAGAGAGAGAAGGGGTGTAGTGACAGTGTTCACTCTCCCAGGGAGAGAGAGAAAGGGGTGTAGTGACAGTGTTCACTCTCCCAGGGGAGAGAGGAAGGGGTGTAGTGACAGTGTTCACTCTCCCAGGGAGAGAGAGGAAGGAGTGTAGTGACAGTGTTCACTCTCCCAGGGAGAGAGAGGAAGGGGTGTAGTGACAGTGTTCACTCTCCCAGGGAGAGAGAGAGAAAGGGGGTGTAGTGACAGTGTTCACTCTCCCAGGGAGAGAGAGAAAGGGGTGTAGTGACAGTGTTCACTCTCCTAGGGAGAGAGGAGAAGGGGTGTAGTGACAGTGTTCACTCTCCCAGGGAGAGAGAGAGAAAGGGGTGTAGTGACAGTGTTCACTCTCCCAGGGAGAGAGAGAAAGGGGTGTAGTGACAGTGTTCACTCTCCCAGGGAGAGAGAGAAAGGGGTGTAGTGACAGTGTTCACTCTCCCAGGGAGAGAGAGAAAGGGGTGCAGTGACAGTGTTCACTCTCCCAGGGAGAGAGAGAAAAGGGGCTTTAGAGTCAGCATTTCAGCTGCTCCTTCCTCTGTTCCTGCCCTCTTGCAGGCAAACCTGAAGGCAAAGCGACAGACAAGGGGAGGCTGGTGGTGAAGGGCACGGGCTCCAGCGCTCCTCCTCAGATGCCGGTCGCGACCGCCTGAGTGAGGCCAAAAGCCCCCTCGGGCACGCCCCGCCCGTCCACCTCAGGGTCTTTTGGCTATAAGAAGCCTCCTCCTGCCACGGGCACAGCCACTGTCATGCAAACAGGGGGCTCGGCCACTCTCAGCAAGACCCAGAAATCCTCGGGCATCCCCGTCAAGCCAATGAATGGACGCAAGACAAGCTTAGACGTATCCAACAGCGTGGAGCCTGGGTTCCTGTCCCCCGGTGCCCGCCTCCAACGTCCAGTACCGCAGCCTGCCCCGGCCGGCCAAGTCCAGCTCCATGAGTGTGACGGGGGGGCCGCGGTGGCCCCCGCCCTGTGAGCAGCATTGACCCTAGTCTGCTGAGCACCAAGCAGGGAGGCCTCACACCCTCCCGACTGAAGGAACCTTCCAAGGTGGCCAGTGGCCGGTCCACCCCAGCCCCCGTCAATCAGACGGATCGGGAAAAGGAGAAGGCCAAGGCCAAAGCAGTGGCCTTGGATCCAGACAGCGTCTCCCTGAAGACGGTTGGCTCCCCGAGAGTACCCCCCAAGAACCAGCCCAGCCACCCTCCGGCCCCCAAGTTGGCAGAGCTCCCACCCACCCCTGTCAGGTAAGTGTGTAAGACGGCCTCTCCTGTCTGTCCTCTCTGGCCTCAGGCCTTTGCTGCGGCTCCCTCGCCTGCTCCCACAGCCTGACACAGTCCTTCTTCCTTCTTGGGGCTGCCTGGACACTCCTCCCAGCCACGTGTCCCCAGCCCTCAGAAGCTGATTGACTCAGTCTATTTGTGCCATATCTTAGTACATGCTTGGTCTGGGACCCCCTTGTTGAGGACCCTCTCCTGTGACTGCCCTATGTCCAGTATCATCTCAGTCCTCTGCCTCATGGGGCTGTGCTCGTGCTAAGCAATTGGGGTGCTGGATTTCCCAGAAAGCCCCCTCACCCCCAGTCTCTGGCTTCTCACTGCCTGCATGTGGTTCTGAATGTTGGTTCTTCCCTCCCAGGACCTCCAAGAGCTTTGTCAAACCTCCTCGCTGGCCAACCTCGACAAGGTCAACTCCAACAGCCTGGACCTGCCCTCATCCACTGAGGGCCACGCCTCAAGGCCCCTGAGCTGCACGCTCCTGGCTCAGCCGCTGGTGGCACCCTCACTTCCTGCTTCACCCCCAGCCCTGCACCCATCCTCAATATTAACTCAGCCAGCTTCTCCCAGGGCCTGGAGCTCATGAGCGGCTTCAGCACCCGAAAGAGAGCCGCATGTACCCCAAACTCTCAGCCCTGCACAGGAGCATGGAGTCCCTTCAGATGTCCATGAGCCTGCCCAGTGCCTTCCCCAGCAGCACCCCTATCCCCACCCCCGCTGTGCCCCCGCTGCACCCCCAGAGGAGGAAACAGAAGAGCTGGCCTGGAGCGGCAGCCCCAGGACTGTGCATTTGGACAGGTTGGTGGGTGGGGCGACAGGTCGGTGGGTGGGCACAGGGCGACAGGTAGGTGGGTGGGCACAGGGCGGGCCTGAGCTAACCCTGAGTCTTTGCTGGTGCCATTGACTCCACAGCCCTTAGAGAGTAACCGCTTAGTTACTCTCATTCCCTTTTCCTTGCACTCTGAGGCATTTTCTTCTTTCTTCTTTCCCTTATCCTTCCCCTTCTCACTTCTCCTCCTTCCCTTCCTTCCTTCCTTCCTTCCTTCCTTCCTTCCTTCCTTCCTCCCTTCCTTCCTTCCTTCCTTCCTCCCTCCCTCCCTCCCTCCCTTCTTCCTTCCTCCCTCCCTCCCTCCTTTCCTTCTTTCCTTCTTGCTTTCATTTTTGTGCCATGCCTTTTGTGTCCATGGCTTACTCCTGTTTCTGTGCTCAGGGATCACTCCTGACAGACTCAGGGCACCATATGGGATGCTGGAGTTCAAACCCAGGTTGGCCACATGTAAGGCAAACGCCCCCCTTCCCGCTGTATTATCACTCTAACCCCCTCTTTCCTCTTTCTTTATATTTATTTGTTGTATTTTGGGCTATGGCAGAGCCTGGCAAGCTACCCATGTTATATTTGATATGCCAAATACCAGTAACAATTATAGACCTCATTCGGAATGGATTGTGGCTCTTTATGTTCCTGGAGCAAGCAGTTGCCCTTGGGCTCTACTAGCATGAGACAGGACATATGGAGATGTTACTGGGGCCCGCTCGAGCAAATCGATGAACAACGGGAAGACAGTGATACAGTGACAGTGATTTTGGGCCACGCCCAGTGGTGCTCAGGACTTACTCCTGATTCTGTACCTAGTGATCCCTCCTGACAGGTTCAAGGGATCATATGAAGCGCGTGGAGATCCCACCTGGGTTGGCCATTTGCAAGGGTTCAAAGCAAGCACCCTCTTGCTGAGCTCTGTACCACCCATGGGCATTTTATTTTCTTCGAGAATTCTACACGATACGATTTGTTGTTGTTTTTGGGGTTTTGTATTATTGCTTGTAATTCACCTGTGAGAAAGCCGGACAATCCCACCATGAGCTCAGCCTGTCACCTACCGGGACGTTTCTCCTGGTGTGAGCCCATCTGAGGGCAGAGCCATCGCCTACAGGGACGTTTCTCCCATGTGAACCCAGCCGAGGGCAGAGCCATCACCTACAGGGACTTTTCTCCCATATGAACCCAGCCCAGGGCAGAGTTGTCTTCTGTCTTGTTTCTAGAATTGAAGGGGCTCGTGATCTGATGTTCTTCTGCATCTAAGCATTTGCTCCTTCTAGCTTTCGGGCCCTGACTCGTTCCTAGGACCCTAGGGCTGGCCTGGAGTTTGAAGCATGCTGGGCCTTTGTAGCACCGTGCTCCACCCCTGCTCTTCCACTGTCTCCCAGCACTGCTAGAGTGGGCCCCAAGTACCACCGGGAATGACTAGGAAGCAGAAGTAAACTCTAGTTCCTATTTTGTTGTTGTTGTGTGGGGTTACACCGGTCAGTGCTCAGTGGCTATTCCTGATCTATGCTCAGGAGTGATTCCTGGTGATGCCCAGGGCAATCTATGCAGTGCTGGGCATTGAAGCAGGGTCAGCTGCGTGCAAAGCTTAACTCCTGTGCTATCTCTCAGGTCCCCAAACTCTAGCTTCTAAAAAGGACCCATACGCTTCTCTTTTTTTTCTCCACAGTAGTCAACGGGATCGGAACACGCTACCCAAGAAAGGACTCAGGCAAGCCTTAAATCTGTTTTTCTGTCCTTAATCCAAGGATTCCTGAAGTGTGGGACAAACCCTCCTGGGATGTGTCCCAAGTTAACTAGGCCACTGCCACCAGGTTCTGCCCAGGTGTGAGCCACTTTCCAGCTGCAGTGGCAGAGGAGGGCCAGGTCAGGACATGGCTCCTGCCCACCTGTAGTGCCCAGCGCCCCAAGTCTGCCCAGAGCTCTTGGTTTCCCCCCCAGGACCCAGGGAGAAGTGCACATACGGCCCCCACCCAGCCCTCCTCCGGGGCTCACAGCACCCAGCTCTGTCCCGAGCTGCAGGAAACACACATCGCCCCTCTCTCCTCCCCCGTTACGCAGCCCCACCGCTCCCCTGTCCTTCATCCTGCCTTTAGCACCTGGCGCACCCGAGTCTCTGGTGTCCCTGCAGTTCCCGTGCTGAGCTCTGTCGCTGTCCCATAGGTACCAACTGCAGCTGCAGGAG
Source organism: Cryptotis parvus (assembly GCA_021461705.1). NCBI lineage: Eukaryota > Metazoa > Chordata > Mammalia > Eulipotyphla > Soricidae > Cryptotis > Cryptotis parvus. The sequence goes on along the minus strand of JAJIBD010008498.1, from coordinate 74,126 downwards.
GAGGCCAAGGAGCGGCGCCACTCACACACCGCCGGGGCCTGCCTGGAGTCTGATGACGCGGCCGAGCTTCCATCGCCCCCGGCACTGCCCGTGTCACTGAGTGCCAAGGGCCAGCTCACTAACATAGGTCAGTGTCATTGGTGTTTGCTGGGGCCCGGGCTGTGGCAGGGTCACCTAGTGGGGCAAGGTGGGGTAACCTCTTCTGGAGCCACAGGCTTGTGGGCTGCTTCGTGGTGCCCCGTCTGCACAGCCACGGCTATGACCATGCACAGAAAGAGCAAAAACCACATGGCTGTGGTTCCAACCAGAGAAGTGACCTCTGGGTACGACGAGCTCAGGGGCTAGGTAGCATCAGCGTGTCTCTGGGTGCCAGGCAGCGAGGCCGGGAGACCCTCTTGGGCCATGTCCGGGCAGCCCTTGCCAGCATGAAGCTGAAGCCGGGGACAGCAGTTGATGGCAAATGGATGGGATTTGATTTCTGGAAAAGACCAGATTTCCCAGCTCCTCTGAGGGCCAGGTCTGTCCCAGCCCTCAGGCCAAGCTGCACAGGACAAGTTCTAGCCTGAGGTGGGCAGGAAGAAGGCAGCCTGGCTGGTGATTCAGAGGCCGGGAGGGGAACTGGAAGGCACAGAGCTCTGGGTTGGTGAGACACGTGACAGGCCTGGTGGGGACGCGGGGGGACACTCTCCCAAGGGCTTTACTGTGCCAAGTGAAGAGCTGCCGTACCCTGGGTACCGTGAGGAATTTGCGGAACAGCAGGAGTGGAAGCATTTTGGCGAATGATGGAAACAAACCTCAAGGAAAAGTCATTCTGGGGCTGGAGCGATAGTACAGTGCGGGGCGGGAGTTTGCCTCACACGCGGACGACCAGAGTTTGGTTCCCGGCATACCATACGGTCTCCTAAGCACCTCTAGGAGTAATCCCTAATCATCACAGATTGTGACACCTCCCCGCAAAAAAGAAAAGGTCATCCAGTCCCAGGAGAATGGGGCGAACACGGTTTCCATTTCCACCGGGTCAGTCAGAGATGCGGTCCCCACCTGCAAACACTGCCTCATGCCACCGCCAGGCTGCTGTGGCTCCATCTCCCTCAGTGCCACTCTCTGCAGAGTTCCTACAGCTGCACCCCCAAGGGAGTGCCCTGAGCCTGGGCCAGTCAGGGCGAGGCAGATGACTGGTGGCCCGCCCCCACCTCACCACTTCACCTGTCTGGGCTTGCATTCGGGAGACTGGTTTCTTGCTGCTTTAGAACAGACCAGGGATCCAGCGCGACCTGGTAGGGTAAGGGAGGTTCGTCCCATCCGCCAGGCTGAGCCCCTCGGTCCCATGGCTCGCCCCTTCTCTAGCTGCCTCTCTCCTGTCCAGCTCAGTGCCAGGCATGTCTTAGCCACAGCACCCATGTTTGTGGACACATCCAAGGATGTGAAGGTTTCGAAGCACCGACAGGCCCCCAGCCTGACCTTCAAAATCGACCCCTCTGCCCAACCTTCCTGGAGTGGGAGGGGACAGGCCCAAGGGAGGGCCTCAGACAGGAAATGCCATCCACGCTCCATCCCCAACGCCAGGCCCTCCCCTACTGCTGGCACTCCCACTCCCCCCCACTCCTGCCCTCCCAACCCCACTCTCCGTGCTCCCTGAGGGCCCGGGGCGCTGATGACCCTCCTGCCTCTTTTTCCCTCTCCCTCCCTCCCTGCCCCCACCCTCTGTCCTTCCAGTGAGTCCCTCCGCGGCCACCACGCCGAGAATCACCCGCTCCAACAGCATCCCCACCCACGAGGCGGCCTTCGAGCTGTACAGCGGCTCCCAAATGGGGAGCACCTTGTCCCTGGCCGAGAGACCTAAGGGGATGATTCGGTCAGGATCCTTCCGAGACCCCGCGGACGACGGTGAGACTTCATGGCCGCGCGGGGTTCATTCCAGCTCCGCTGGGTCCCCTCCACCGCCACCACACACACCCAAGTCACAGCACACCCCCACCCCGGGGCCATTCAGGTCTTCCCACCACCCCTTTGAAGGGTCTGGGGGCCCAGAAACCTTGTGGGGAGGGGGCTTGGTGTAGTACCAGGGCTTCCGGTTAGAGCATTCGCCACCTGGGCTGGGGAGGGAAGTTGACCTGGAAGCTCGAGCTTCCACCAGGAGTTGACCTCGTGCACTGCCAGGAGTAATTCCAAGGGTTAAGCTGTAACCCTTGGAACGTTCTGGAAGCCAGGGGCTCCTGGCCCCTCCTGCTCACAGCAGGCCTTTTCTCTCCCTCCATCTCTCAGAACATACCATAGGGCAAGGGACATGATAATAGTTCTTCATCCTGGGCAAGGACCAGGCATTGCACATCCCTCTTTCTGGAATCTTCCGTGGTCAGCTGCAAGGAGGCCCCTGTGGTTGTTGGTGATGCTGTCTGGGTGCTAGGAGCCAGCGGCCAGCCAGGAGCCACTCTGCATGGAGGAAGTGATACTTTCAGGAGAGTTCCACTGGATACCCCGAGTAGTCAGTGTCCGGGCAGTGCCACCGGGATGGGCCCATGCAGAGAAGAGGCGGCTGAGCTGAGCCATGACTTGGTTCTAAGCAGCGCTTATAAGAAACCCGTGTCCTGGGGCCAGAGCCATAGTACAGCAGGGAGGGCGTTTGCCTTGCATGCGGCCGCCCTTGATTTGATCTCCAGCATCCCATATGGTCCCCGAGCACCAACAGGAGTAATTCCTGAGTGTAGAGGCAGGAATAACCCCTGAGCATCGCCGGGTGTGACCCAAAAAGGAAAAAAAAAAAGTAAAGCAACCCCCTCTCCCCGCTTCCTGTGCAGCAGAAGCGCCTCTCCCGCCCCTGTGCCCCCGAGGTCCTCGAAGAAGCTGAGTGGGGGGGCTGTTCTCAAGCTCTCGGGTCATGGGCCGGAGGGGCAGCAGCCTCCACAGATAACCCCTGCACGGGCTGCCGGTCGCCCTCTGGTGCCGTGCTCCATGCTCTTCGCCTCCAGACACCTCCGCAGTCACTCCCAGCTCCTGTCTGAGGGCGCCTTGTCCCCGGGCTCTCCTCTGTTGATCGCCATGTTCTGTTTCTCTTCTAGTTCACGGCTCGGTGCTGTCCCTGGCCTCCAGTGCCTCCTCCACCTACTCCTCAGTAAGAGCCTTCGCCTGCCCCCCCACCTTGCTCCCCCTACCCTTTGCTCCCTGGAACCTTCCCTGGCAGAGACGATGTGTGGAATCTTGTTGCTCCTTTGTTCCACCTGAGGGACTGCGGGCACCTCAGCCTCGGGAGCGTCAGTAGCTGCCCTCCTTCCTCGGGGTCTCTCTGGCCTTGCCCCCATCCCTGAGTTGCTCTGGTGCTTGGCGCCCCCTCCTTTGAAGCATGGAGAATCCCCTTGCTCTGGGATCTGTTTGGGGCCAGTGGGGCACATCTCTGACCAGGTAAGGTGGGCAGCATTCTAGAACGCAGGGCCCTGCTGGAGTGGACAGCTGGCCTAGGCTGCCCGGATGAGGTGCTTTTCGAGCATTTGTTAGCTCCTGCCTTTGTCAGTTAGGATCCCTCGTGAGTCGGGATTCCTCCTTAGAGCCAGCTCCCTGATCTCTGGGCTTCTCGGCTAAGGCAGGCTCTCCTGGTTTCCCCAAGAGAGAAATTGCTTTTCCAAGCTGCCCTCTCACGCTCGGGCCCCAGCGGCCCAGGGAGCAGTGCCCATCTCCGCAGCTCTTGGTTACTCTTCTTTGGGTTCTCTGCGCTGTCACGGGGGCTCGGCTTCCTCACCTCCATAATAACCACCCGCTTTCTCTCTCTCTCTCCTGCACGCCCTTCCCCAGGCTGAGGAGAGGATGCAGTCTGAGGTAGGGGCCAAGCCTTTGTCTCCGCTTGCTAACACCATCACGACCTTGTTCCTCCCACAGCCGGCGCCTGTCCTGCCCCCCACCAGCTTATTTGTCTCCTTCTTTCTTCCACAGCAAATCCGGAAGCTTCGCAGAGAACTGGAGTCCTCCCAGGAGAAAGTGGCCACGCTGACATCTCAGCTTTCTGCCAATGTGAGTGTCACTGCACAGGTAGAGACCCAGGTGGTCAGCGTGGGGCCTCAGAAACGTTCAGCTGAAGAGAATGCCCTCATTAGGACAACTCAGCTCTCCTCAGTGAGGAGAACCATGTCTCAAGTTCTACGAAGAACCATTTCCCTGACTCAACCCTGATTATTTGAGCGCGTTCTCATGAGACAGTTATTAGGTTTTCCAGAGAAAGGAGGGTTAGCTGTGGTTCTCCATGGAGCCCAAATTACCTTTCCCCAAGCAGAGCTCCGAGAATCCTTTCTCACTGCCCTGGGTGTGCTGGCATCTGTCTACACAGCCTGACAAGACCCCTGTCACAATGGCCACCAAAACTCTGGTGACGTGGCATATCACAACACTAGTGAAGAGCCTGACTCCCCTGGGCTCAGAGCAACAGAACAGCAGGTAAATGCTAGCCTGGCAGGTCCCTGATTTGACGCCTGCAGCACAAATGGTTCCCTGAGCACCATCAGGCTGAGCAAAGAGCCAGGAATAACCCTTGAGCACTGCTGGGCGTTGCCCTCTGAAAAACAACACAAAACAAAAATGAAACCCAGCACCCGGGCCAGGGAGAGGACCCAAAGGGACGCTTTGCATGCAGGAGGCCCAGGGTCAATCCCCAATACTGGAGGGTCTCCCAGGGCCTGCCAGAAGTGACCCTCAGCACCAAGCTGTGATTAACTCTTGAACACCACCAGGAATGGCCCAAAAATAATAAAATAATCCCCACGCTGGTCTGACTTCAGGCACAATTACCCTTTTTTGGTGGGAGGGGTCAGGGCTACTCCCCTCCCAGTGATGCGTAGAGGTTACTCCAGGCTCTGAACTCAGGAATCACTCCTGGTGATGCTCAGGGGACAACATGGGTACCAGGGATCCAACCTGGGTCGGCTGCATGCAAGGCCAGCACCCTGCCCGCTGTATCCTCTCTGCGGCCCCACAATTGCCATTTCTTAGTGGCTTCATTTCATTGGGCAGCTGGAGGAACTGATCTGAGATTTTTTTTTTCATTTTGGGTTACACCCGGTGGTGCTCAGGGGTCACTCCTGGGTCTGCACTTAGGAATTACTCCTGGTGGTGCTCAGGGGACCATATGGGATGCCGGGGATAGAACCCGGTTGGCCACGTGCAAGGCAAACACCCTCCCTATTGTACTATTGCTCCAGCCCCTGATCTTCCCTGCTGTAATTTTGCTCCAGCCCCTGATCTGAGATTTTTAACTGGGAGCCAGAATTCTCTGTGGCAGGCCTGTCGTCAGATGATATTTTTCTGGAGGCCTTAGTCTCCCACCTGAACTGAGAAACAGAACTGGCAGCAGTTTGGTGGGTGTGTGTGTGTGTGTGTGTGTGTGTGTGTGTGTGTGTGTGTGTGTGTCCTCTCTCCCCATCCCCCACCTTTTCCCGGGATGGGGCTGCAAGCAGAACTCTGGAGCCGTGTGTCCTGAGCTGTAAACAACAGCTGAGCCGGATCTGTGCAGCTTTCCAAGTGTTTGCTCAGAATCTGCAGTTTCTGCAGCCGGTTCTGGTTTGTTTTTTTTCCCTCTTTCTCTTCACTTCCTCCCTAGGGACCCCAGCTGTCAGGCCTTGGGGATCTTTCCCTGGAATCAGGTAGAAAATGATAGTCAGGGGCCAGAGAAATGTAGAAGCAAGAGACTAAAGGGTTAAGGCCCTTGCCCTGCACACCGCGGACCCGGGTTTGATCACAGAATCACACATGGTCACTCAAGCACTGCCAGGAGAGAACCCTGAGCACAGAGCCCCGAGCACTGCCAGTGTGGCCCAGAAAGACAGAGGGAGAAAGAAAAAAGTGGAGAGGCAGAAGGAGGAAAGGAAACGTGAGAGAGAGAGAGATGGGTAGAGAGAGGGAGGGAGGGGAAGGGGGGGCGAGAAGCTTCCAGCGAACGCCACAGCGGCTCCATCCCCTGCCGGCTATTCTTGTCCCAGCCAACAGGCCGCAATGTGGACTAGCCACTTGGCTTCATGCTTCTGTTGAGAACTTTCCTTTCTTTCGGGGCCACACCCGGTAATGCTCAGAGCTTCCTCCTAACTCCACATTCAGAACTCGGGGCACCTTCTGAGAGGCTAGAAATCAAGCCCAGGTTGGCCACTTGCAAGGCAAGTGCCCACCCACTGTGCCACCTCTCTAGCCCCTCCGTCAAGCATCCGTTCTACTTCTGGGGACCATGAGAATTCTATGGAAAACTGTCTGTCCTCTCCCTGCTGCCTCACCGACCCAGGCCCATGGCCATGTTGCACCCAGTGCACCTCAGGGAATCTGCTCTCAGTGGGGGCTGCTGGGAGACAGATAGCAGCCCTGTGTCCAAGCCCTGTACACGGCGCTGTCCCAACTCTGTACACCGCGACTGTCCTAACTCTGTACACCATGGCTATCTCAACTCTCCACCACGGCTGTCCCAACCCTGTACACCACGGCTGTCCCAACCCTGTACACCATGGCTGTCTCAACTCTGTACACCACGGCTGTCCCAACCCTGTATACCACAGCTATCCCAACCCTGTACACCGTGGCTGTCCCAGCTCTGTATACCACAGCTGTCCCAACCCTTTACACCACGGCTGTCCCAACCCTGTACACCACGGCTATCCCAACTCTGTATACAGTGGCTGTCCCAACCCTGTACACTGCAGCTGTCCCAACCCTGTACACTGCAGCTGTCCCAACCCTGTACACCACAGCTATCTCAATTCTATATGCCACGGCTGTCCCAACCCTGTACACTGTGGCTATATACCACAGCTATCCCAACTGTGTATACCACAGCTGTCCCTACCCTGTACACTGCAGCTGTCCCAACCCTGTACACCACAGCTATCCCAACTCTGTATACCATGGCTGTCCCAACCCTCTACACCACGGCTGTCCCAATCCTGTACACCATGGCTATCCCAACTCTGTACACTGCGGCTGTCCCAACCCTGTACACTGGCGGCTGTATACCACAGCTGTATACCACAGCTGTCCCAACTGTGTATACCATAACTGTCCCAACCCTCTATACCGTGGCTGTCCCAACCCTGTACACCATGACTTCCCCAACTCTGTACACAACAGCTATTCGAACTCTTTATATCACGGCTGTCCCAACCCTCTACACCACGGCTGTCCCAACTCTGTACACCATGGCTATTTCAACCCTGTAAATCATAGCTGTCCAAGCCCTGTACACCCTGTACACCGTGGCTGTCCAAGCCCTGTCCACCCTGTCCACCACGGCTGTCTGAGCCTGTACACCCTGTACACTGTGGCTGTCCAAACCCTATACACCACAACTGTACAATCCCTGTATACATTACCGTGACTGGGTCCTTTACACCACAACCATCAGGTGTTAAGGCTGGGCAGGAGCCAGAAATGAATTTAGAGGATGATTTTTTGAGAAGCGGAAGTTCCCTTTGACCTAGAGAGAACAAACTGGAACACCCCAGACAGGCAGGTTCTGAATTTTGGGATCAGACAGTTGCTGAGACTCAGGGCTCTGCCAACCTCTGGGGTGTGCCCCCCTAATTTCACAAAGCATTGTCTCATTCCTTGGATCGTCCAGTTTCCAAGCTGAGGACACACCAGGTTAGGGAGGACCCAGCCCCTGCTGCACTGTGCCTTAATCAGGGTCAAGGTTGGAAGGTTCAGAGGATGCAGTGGACATTTGGGGAGTGAGAGGAGCAACGTCCAGGCAGGCCCAGAGGAGAGGCGCCCAGCCAGCGCTCCCATCTCTCGGGACCGACCCCAGTACTGTGGCTGTCACCCGGTCCCCGTATTCTGCAGTTGTCTAAACAGGAAGATTGTCTAAACAGTTCCCTGCAGTGGGCAAGAGCAGTTGCCCCCAGGGAGCTCTGGGCAGGCTGATGGCCCCTTGGGACCCACCTTGTAGTGAAAGCCTCTCTAGGTGCAGTTCAGGAACAAGTGGGAGAAAACTGGGAGAAAACTGGAGTTGACCCAAAGGCAGGGAGTTTCCCGTGGCAGGAAGCAGGGAATGTAGCACACGCTGGAGCTCTGCCCTGGCCTGCCCAGAATCTGTCCCTAGCTCCTTGCCCAGACCACTGAGGGTGCCCAGCCCCGCACCCCGTCCCTTCCTCTTGCCTCTCTGTGGTGATGCCACTTGGATCGCTGCTAAGCGCCTGGTTGCCTTGTCCCCATGGAGCACATCTGACATCTAGTGGTCAGCCTGTGCCCTGCACCTAAAGTTCCTGGTTGCTTCTCCAGTCCCGCCCAGAGAGGATCAGGGCAGGGCAAGGTAGGGGCAGAAGTGGGGGCTGGTACCAGGCAGTGTCGTCTGTAGAGAACAGCCTTGCCCACACTATTCAACCAAGGAAATAGGATGTGGCACTGAGGGCGGGGTGCTGAGCGGAAGTCCCACCTCTGATAGGTCCCACATCTTCCAGAGCCTTCCCAAACCCTGTTCTGCCGCATGCCTCTTTGTTAGCACACAAGCTGGTGCGTTGTCTGCCAGGGGAAACAGTGACTACGTCAAGTCTGTGTGAGGATTCTTGGGGTGGGGCAGCTCTGAAACATGGAAAGCTTCTTGAACCCCTTCTTATGTCACTCACATCTTTCCACGTCTCCGGCGCCTGAGGTATGTCTTCCTCCCTGTTTCAGGCGAATCTGGTGGCCGCCTTTGAGCAGAGCCTGGTGAACATGACTTCCCGTCTGCGACACCTGGCAGAGACAGCAGAGGAGAAGGTGAGCGCCTGGCCTGGCCGACACCCAAGGCAGCGCCCCTGCTCACATGAGAGCAGTTTCTCCCACCCTTCCTGTGGTCCTCTCCTCTGTTCTTTTGTCCCAGTTCCCTTCTGCCCTCACGCTGCGGACTCAGTGCTCGCCCTTCGCTGGCTGCCTGGTGGCACTCCCTTTCCCACTCAGTGACCTGTGTTCCTCTCGCAGGACACTGAGCTTCTGGACTTGAGGGAAACCATTGACTTCCTGAAGAAGAAGAACTCTGAGGCGCAGGCTGTCATTCAGGGCGCCCTTAACGCCTCAGAAGCCACTCCTAAAGGTAGGCCCTTTGGCCGCACTGGAACAGGGACAGGAAAGGCAGGACTGTGGTGAAGGTTATATCAATGTCCATGGGATACTAGGCTCCATGTTCGGTGTCTAGAAGGTGCCAGTTCCATGCTGCCCTTCACTGTGAGGCTCTGGGCTGGGCAGAGACCCCTGGTCCTGGGGCGGTGTGATAGTACAGTGGGGAGGGCGTTTGCCTTGCATACAACCTTCCCGGGTTTGATCCCTGGCATCCTTATGGTCCCCCCAAACACTACCAAGAGTGATCCCAAGCACAGAGCCAGGAGTAACCCCTGAGCATCACGAGAGATGGCTCCAGAACAAAAGCCCTGATCCCCTAGGGTCCCTCTAGAACCTTCTTTCAGTAGGCAGAGGAAATACTGCTTTGCTCCTATGGAACTGAGAGTGCTCTTCCTTACTGTCCCCACAGAAATCCCAGAGCTGTTTACTGTGACCTTATTCAGAATTGTCCCCTCCTGAAAGCAACTGGCATGCCCTTCAGCGGGTGATGGGTGACATGTGGTGCAGCCAGGCGGTGAATGATAGCACAGCGGGTAGGGCATTTGCCTTGCACACAACCGACCTGGGTTCGATCCCTGGCATCCCATATGGTTCCCCGAGCACCGCCAAGAGTAATTCCTGAGCAAAAAGCCAGGAGTAACCCCTGAGCATAGCATCACTGGGTGTGACCCAAAAAGCAATAAATAAATAGATAAATAAATAAGTAAATAAATAGATGAATAAATAAACAAGGGACTGGAGCAATAGCACAACGGGAGGGCATTTGCCTTGCACGCTGCTGACCCTAGTTTGATCCCTGGCATCCCATAATTTCTCCTGAGCACTGCCAGGAGAAATTCCTGAGCATTGCTGGGTGTGGCCCAAAAAGCAAAAATAAAATAAAATAAAATAAACAAGGGAGCTGCAGAGATAGTTCAGCTGGTAAGGTGCTTGCCTTGCTTGTGCCCCACCCAGGTTCAATTCCCAGTACCCTGTATGGTCTCCAGAGCCTCGCCAGGAGTGAGACCTGTTCACAGCAGGGTGTGGTTCAACTCTCCCACACACCAAAGGCGGGGGCATAAATAGAATGAGTCCATCCTGAGCCTGGAGTCTGTCCTGAGCCTGTCCTGAGCCCTTCCCAAACCTGTCCGGAGTCTGTCCTGAACCATCCCGAGCCCATCCTGAGCCCCTTCCCGAGCCCTTCTTGAGACATCCCAAGCTCATCCTGAGCCCCTTCCCGAGCCCTTCCTGATCCCGCCGCCCCGCCCGCCCTCCGCCGCCGTCCTGTCCCGAGCCCTTCCTGATCCCGTCCTGAGCCCTGTCCCAAGCCCATCCTGAGCCCCGTCCCCGAGCTCCTTCCCAAGCCCCTTCCTGAGCCCGTCCTGATCCCGCCCTGAGCCCTGTCCTGAGCCCGTCCCAAGCCCGTCCCGAGCCCGTCCCAAGCCCTGTCCCGAGCCCCCTCTGAGCCTGTCCGGCTCGTTGCCCACAGAGCTGCGCCTCAAGAGGCAGAACTCCTCGGACAGCATCTCGAGCCTCAACAGCATCACCAGCCACTCCAGCATCGGCAGCAGCAAGGATGCCGACGCCAAAAAGAAGAAGAAGAAGAGTTGGGTAGGTGAGGGTCTGCGGGAGGGGGGACGCCCGGCTCCTTCCGAGGTCACCATGCTAGAGTCCCGCGTGACACCGCGCCCCCGTCTCAGGTCGCTCTGAGCAGAGGCGCCGAGCTCCTTCCCCGTCGCTCCTGCTTGACTGAGGTCCCCCTTAGCCCTCACACCTGCCTCTTCCCCTGGGCTCACCACACACTGGGACAGGTGGAACGTGTTTGCCAACAGAAGGGCACGGAGGAAGGTGAGGGACATGTCTCATGCCCACCCGCCACTGCCCCCTGCAGCGGAGAGAGCTGTGAGCGAGCCATGACCAGACGCACAGAGTGCCTGCGTTCCTCCTGGAAAGAAAGGCATCGGGGTCTTTCCCGAAAATGTTGCAGGGCACCCTGGAGGGGCTTTGGATTACCTCTCTGAGACTCCCGGGGGCAGCTTTGGGCCTCTCCTCGTGGCCCACCAGCACCACACCCCGTGCAGTGCAGACTCCGATATGTGCATTGAGTGACTAAGTGTTGCTTCTTTTTTTTTCCCCCCCTTCCCTTCAAAATGCTGACTTCAAATCCCTATTTTTTTCCAGGTCTATGAGGTAAGAGACCCCATTCCTCTCCCCCCCATATTTCCTCTTCCCCTTTGCCATACCTCCCATTCCCAGAGCACCCCTTCCAAAGAGAATGGCCACTCATAACACTAACCATAACTCCCCACCCCCAGCTCCTAACGCACTCCACCGCATGGTTCATCCACGGCAGCCCCACGCGAGGTCAGAGGAGTGGTCTGGTTGGGCGCCCTCGGGGGGCAAGCAAAATCCTGACCTGTACCCCAGAGGCTCCCTGTTACCAAACCCAGTTCTAAGACTCAAGTGGTGCCTCTGGGCTTCTGCTGCTGCAAGGCAACAAGCCGAGAGCTGCGCAGGGGACCAGGATCCTCACCACAGTTGCAGACACCGACAGTCCGGGCTCAGCCTGGCGATTTGGGTTTCTTCCAGGGATAGTGAGAAACATGCCAGTGCCCTCCAAGAACCCCAACATTTGGGGGATCAGAGCACAGACTGGGACACACCGTGAGCTCAGAATTTTCCTTACACACGAGACGTTGATAACACCTGCCTCTCGCCAGCCAGCACTGTGTTGGTGGAAGATGTGGAAAATGGGGTCTGTGGTCTCAGCCCCCCTGAATCCTGCAGGATTGTGGGGCGAACAGGAAACAATATTGCACATAAATGCTGGCCACTATTTCAGGTGCCCCAAGCTACATTCAGTCAGCAGACACTTCGGGGTGAAAACCACACCAGTGTGGGAGAGACGAGCGTGTTGAAACTCCCTGTGTAGACGGGAGAGAGGAGCGTGTCAAAACTCCCTGTATAGACAGTGAGAGAGAGGAACATGTTGGAACTCCCTGTGTAGACTTTGGGAGAGAGAAGCATGTCAGAACTCCCTGTGTAGACGGGAGAGAGGAGCATGTCAGAACTCTCTGTGTAGATGGTGGAAGAGAGGAGTGTGTCGGAACGCCCCTGTGTAGATGGTGGGAGAGAGGAGCATGTCGGAACTCTCTGTGTAGATGGTGGGAGAGAGGAGTGTGTCGGAACTCCCTGTGTAGACTTTGGGAGAGAGGAGCATGTCAGAACTCCCTGTGTAGACAATTTCTCTCAGATAGAGCTGAGTGGGAAGCACCCCACAAGAGCATTAAGATCATTATACTGAGATCAGTTTTTCAGGTGTCACTTCCTGGCTTGCTCTCTGCTCCTGGAAATGCTGTTATAAAGGAGTCAGGGTCTGGTGCAGTCCCCGTGTTCACCCTGACATGCTGGGTGCATGCTGCAGGTCAAGTTCCATCCCGGCCCTACTTGCTTGGCCCAAGCACACTGGATGTGTGCCCTACCTATCCCCATAGAGAAAATCTCTTTCCTTGTTGCTTGACTGTTTCCTATATCTCTCTCTCTCCTCTCTCTCTCCTCTCTCTCTCTCTCCTCTCTCTCTCTCTCTCTCTCTCACACACACACTCACACACACACACACACCAGGAAACTATGATGTCATTGGTTGAAGTCAGGATGTTGGGAGGGAGGATGGAAGTGCAATTGCCTCAGGTCTTCCTTCACTTACAACCTCTCTGGAGTCTCGCCGAGAACCCGGGAGTTCCATGAGAAGCCCCTGAGCTGGAGGCTACCCAATGACAAGCTGTCTGCACTCGCAGGCCCCGCCCCCTGCACACCTCGTGCCCCAGGTCTCCTCACAGCCACACCCTGTCCACCTCAGGGTTCCAGGAGCCCTTTGGCGAGCACCACAGGGCTTCCTTCCTTCCTCTCACCCCCCAGTGATCCAGCTCGCCTCTGCCCTCTCTCGCCTTGGACCTCTCCTTCCCTCGCTGTCTCTGGCTGCCGTCCACGTCTGTGTCCCTGTGCGTGTGTGCATGTTGTCTGGACGCATGGAGCGGGCGGGGATCACGTCCTGGTTTGCTAACACCCGCCCACACCTCAGAGCACTCGCCGGGTCAGAAGCTGACCTGCTGCATCCTTGGCGAACTCCCCGAGGCAGATCCCGCATCCCGGGATACAGGAGAGGCAGGAGTGGTTAGCAGCTGGCCTGACCGCTCTCCTCAGGCCTCTCTCCTTGCTGCTGCCCTCCAGCGTCACCTTCTCAGTTTCGGGGAACCGTGTCTGCTGCGCACAGGCAGGTGGTGGGTGGACTAGGAGCTCGGCACAAGACAATCTGTTTCTGGTCTGCTCAAGGAACCCCTGAGGCCCACCATGAGGGTGGGCAGGGGGTGCTGGGGGCGTCTCTCCGTCCCTCTCTGGACCCAGTTTCTCATGAGAGAGAGAAGACCCCTAGAAGTTCCTGTACACGAGCCAGAGTATTCCACTCTGGCTGTCAGCCCTGGAGTCTAGTGCCTGAGGCCCAGGGCGGAAGGCCAAAGGCAGTGAGCAGGCCCTGCTTCAGAGCCTCTGCCTCAGACCCCGGCGGTGCCCCTCCCCACCTTGGCCCCCTGACATCTCTCTCCTGCCTCTGTTTTTTTCTAGCTTCAAGCTCCTTCAACAAAGCCTTCAGCATCAAAAAGGGCCCCAAGTCTGCTTCCTCCTACTCGGACATCGAAGAGATCGCCACCCCCGACTCCTCGGCACCCTCCTCCCCCAAGCTCCAACATGGCGCCACGGACACGGCCTCGGCCTCCACCAAGTCCTCCACCAACTCCACCTCCACGGGCATTGAAGCCACCGAGTAGGTGCTCCTTTTGGCCTCCCGTCCAGCCAGGGACCAGTGGCAGCCTCTGGTCAGAATTTAGCAGAATCCCAAAGAATCCTGGGCCGGGCAGGAGCGACAGTACAGAAGGGAAGGCATTTGCCTTGCACATGGCTGACCGGGTTCGATCCCGGCATCCCATATGGTCCCCCAAGCACCGCCAGGAGTAATTCCTGAGTGCAGAGCCAGGAGGAACCCCTGAGCTTCATTGAGTGTGGCTCTCTCCCCCCAATAGAAACAAAATCTAAAAATACTCTGAACAAACAGTGCCCACCATAGATCTTTTCCTGGGCCTCTGAGACCAACAGCGAGGCTCACTGCCCATTGGATAGCTTGGGCAGAGGAACCCAGCTGTCTTCCAGCAGCAGCCTCAGCATCACCTAGTGCTTCTTTTTTTTCTTTTTTATTTATTTTATTTTATTTTATTTTTCCCCCCAAATTTTATTACACCACTTTTAGACATACAATTGCAAGATGCTCATGTAGAGTTTTGGTTCTACAGTGTTCCAACACCCATCCCTCCACCCAAACCCATCTCTCATCACCAATGTCCCCACCTCCCTCCCCCTCCCACACTTCAACTACTTGGCAGGTTCTGTATGTCTTTTCTCTCCTCTCTATCTCTCCCTCTCGCCAAACTTTCCTGAACATCGTAGAATGCAGTGCATTAAGGACATAACTGTTTCCACTACTTTGATGGACCGTGCGGCCGCTTGCAGCCACGCGACATGGGCTCGAACTGGTTTTGTTCTGTTAATCTGGTCGTGAGGTAGTATCCCAGCATCCGGACAGCGAAGGTGGTGGCTAGTGTGGTGGGCGAGTCTCATCCGGCTGCTTCCGGGACCCCCAGAGGTGATGGGCCCACTCCCAAAACCCATCTGTCCTCCTGGGAGCCCCATGGTCAGCTGGGCCTGGGGAAAGCGGAGGTCCAGGTTCCCCCAGCCTCGTTTGAGTCTCTGCATGCTATCAGCATCACCTAGTGCTTCTAGCTCATTCCTCATCCCCTGGCCTGATGGACGCATGCTTCCTTCCAGGACCCCTGCTCACCCAGCCCCCCACACTCGGCTGTTCCAAGCCAACGAGGAGGAGGAGCCCGAGAAGAAGGAGGTGTCAGAGCTGCGCTCGGAACTGTGGGAGAAGGAGATGAAGCTGACGGACATCCGCCTGGAGGCCCTCAACTCGGCTCACCAGCTGGACCAGCTACGGGAGACCATGCACAATATGCAGGTCAGCCTGTGGGCGGGGCCTGGGACTGGGGCGGGCCTGATGGGGCTGTGGGCAGAGCCTGGGAGGGACTGTAGGCGGGGGCCTGATGGGGCTGTGGGTGGGGCCCAGGGGAGACTGTAGGGGGCTGTGGGCGGGACCCTACCCTGCCTTCGCATCCTCTCCCCACCCATCTCTTCTGCCCACAGTTGGAAGTGGACCTGCTGAAGGCGGAGAATGACCGCTGAAGGTTGCCCCAGGCCCCTCAGCGGGCTCCACTCCAGGGCAGGTCCCTGGGACATCTGCGCTGTCCTCCCCACGCCGCTCCCTGGGCCTCGCGACTCACCCATTCCTTCAGCCCCAGCCTCACAGACACAGGTACATGGGGGGCGTGGGGCACCCGCCCCTGCTGGGTCCAGCACTCAGGTGGGGAAGCAGCCAGCAGGCGTGGTAGCATCACCCTGGAGTGTCTGCTCTGCGCTTAGCTGCCTTGGGGATAGGCGGGAGGGGCCACACCCAGCAAGGTTGGAGTCGCTCCCAGAGGTGTGGTTTGCAGGGCCAAGTGGAGCTGGGGGGACTGAACTCTGCCTCCTGTCTGAAAGCACAGGCTCCAGCCTGTCAAGTGTGTCTTGTTTGTTGTTTTGGGTTCACACCTGGCAATGCTCAGGGGTTGTTCCTGGCTCCACAATCAGGGATCACTCCTGGCTGTGCTGAAGGGACCATAGAGAGGCCAGGATCAATCCCAGGTGGCTGCATTCAAGACAGTAACCTACCTGCCGTACTACCTCTCCAGCCCCTGTTGAGCTGACTTTAGCTCCCTCTATGTCTCAGTTTGTGGTGCAGACTTTCCTCTGAGGTCAGTGCTAGGAGAGGAGCCAGAGAGATAGTACAGCAGGTAGGGCGCTGGCCTTGCACACATTGACCCAACTTTGATTCACCACATATGGTCTCCCTGAGCACTCCAGAAGTAAGTGCTAAGCACTGTCAAGTGTGGCCCAAAACCAACAAAAGAAAAGCAAGTCAGTGAACTCCACTCAAAGCAAGCCCTTCCACCAGAGGACAGTAGAATGGGCATGCTCCTTGCATGTGGCCGACCTGGGCTCTATTCCCAGAGGGTCTCTGAGCAACACTAGGAGCAAGCCCTGAGCACTGCCGAGTGTAACCTCAAAACTAAAACAGACCCACCCCGTGCCCACAGATCTCTCACCCATGGATGGCATCAGCACGTGTGGCCCGAAGGAGGAGGTAGTTCTTCGGGTGGTGGTGCGGATGCCCCCCCGCACATCATCAAGGGGGTAAGGGAGCACCGGGAGGGCCTGTGGCATCGCCCAAACCTGCTTCCCTCCCCGAGGCCATTCAGAACCTCAGTTCCT
Organism: Cryptotis parvus; assembly: GCA_021461705.1. Lineage (NCBI taxonomy): Eukaryota > Metazoa > Chordata > Mammalia > Eulipotyphla > Soricidae > Cryptotis > Cryptotis parvus. The sequence goes on along the minus strand of JAJIBD010008498.1, from coordinate 57,677 downwards.
GGCTGGCCCCGCGCAGAGGACCCGTCTTCCCTCTCTGTCCTGTCCTTGCAGGACCTGAAGCAGCAGGAGTTCTTCCTGGGCTGCAGCAAGGTCAGCGGGAAGGTGGACTGGAAGACTCTGGATGACTCCGTTTCCAGGTGTTCAAGGTAAAGAGTCTGTGCTATGGCTCCTGGCCTCAGGCTGTGGGGCAGGAAGGCAGGTGGGCACGGGCACCTTGGATGGATGCTTCTGAAAACAGGATTGCCCTTGGCTGCCTCTGGCGGGGTGCCCTTGCTCCCTGCTGCATTTCCTGGTCCCCGTGGTCACTTCTCAGGGCTCTATGCCAGCTTCCCCATTGTCCCTTTCTCTTGGGACAGGACTATATTTCCAAGATGGACCCAGCCTCCACGCTGGGCCTGAGCACTGAGTCCATCCACGGATACAGCCTCAGCCATGTGAAACGGGTGTTGGACGCTGAGCCCCCCGAGCTGCCTCCCTGCCGCCGAGGAGTCAATAACATCTCCGTTTCCCTCAAAGGTCAGGCTTGGGTGTGTGAGGGGCAAAGGTCGGGGTGATGGGAGGGAGGGACGGGTTGTTGCACTTTAAGTCCACAAGTACTAATTACTGCGGTGGGGTCCCATGCTCAGGAATGGGGCCCAGAGCAAGAAAAGTGGCACCGGGATTTCCTTGGGAAATGTTTGCCACACCTGGGTTCTCTCAGCACCTGCAATTTCCAGCATGACCATAAAGATTCACTTCTCCAGGCCCAGAGGCATAGTACAGAAGATAAGGTGCTTGCCTTGACCCTAACTGACTCTAGTTCAGTCCTGGCTCTGCATATGGTCCCCTAAGCTCAGCCAAGAGTGATCCCTGAGCACAGAGCTAGGAGCACCCTTGAGCACCACTGAATGTGGCCCAAATCCCTTCCATCCCCACTGAAAACAAAAAAGATTCACCTTTTGGGGCCAGAGCGATAGTACAGCTGGTAGAATGCTTGCCTTGAACGCAGCCAACCAGGGTTCGATACCAGGCATCCCATATGGTTCCTGAGCACCGCCAGGAGTAGTTGCTGAGTGCAGAGCCAGGAGTAACCCCCTGAGGACCTCTGGGCATTACCCACAAAAAGCTTCCTCCCCCAAAAAATCCACCTTTTTTAGAAAGAGGAAGAGGGTTGGGAATCATAACTTAAGTGGTTGGGTGCCATCTTTGCACACGGAGGCCTGAGGTTGAGCCCTGAGCGCTGCCACGGAACCACGCAGCAAGTGGCCTGGCGAGTTTTCAGTGGGCTCCTTGATGAAGCCTTTTCCTGCGTCTGGGTGTTGGTTCAGGTCTGAAGGAGAAGTGCGTGGATAGCCTAGTGTTTGAGACGCTGATCCCCAAGCCCATGGTACAGCACTACATCAGCCTCCTGCTCAAGCACCGTCGCCTCATCCTGTCGGGCCCCAGCGGCACGGGCAAGACTTACCTGAGCAATCGCCTGGCTGAGTATCTGGTGGAGCGCTCGGGCCGCGAGGTCACCGAGGGGCATCGTCAGCACCTTCAACATGCACCAGCAGTCCTGCAAGGTCCTGCGGCCACCGGCCCTCCCCTCTCCCATGCTCGCTCCATCCCTCTTGGCTCAACTCCTTTGCCTCCTCTTCATCTTCTCCCACTCCCGCCCCTGCTCCGCCCCATTTCTTTCCATACTCACCCTTCCCATTCCCTCCACATGTTCCCTTGCCTCTCTGAAGCTTCTTCCCCTTAGAGGGTACCTTACCCAGTGGCCCCCATTGTCACCTTCCTCTCTGCTGGCCACTACCTGCTCCCCGCATCACTGCTCTGTGGCGGGAAGTTGGGCTTCCCAAGTAGAAACTTTCCCAATTAAATGTTGCATAACTGTTGCATTTCTCAGTGCTGAGTGTTGCAATATGACACAGTTGGGCACATTGTGTGGGGTCCTGAGGCCAGCCTAGCACTTGAGTCTCCCTGCTTAGGTGAACCTGTCAGGATTGTCTAACCCAGACATCTCATCATTCCTGAGATCTGGTCAGGAAATACTATGTGCTCCCCCATCTTTGGGACTGAGAGGTAGATCTAGGGGAGTCTCCAGTCCTTGGCTTCTACAAGGATGTTCCAGTGTTTCCAGTAAGAACCAAGCCCAGGAGCAGGGGCCGGAGTGATAGTACAGCAGGGCGGGCATTTGTCTTGTATGCTGCCAACCTGGGTTCAATCCCATTCATCCCATATTGTTCCCCGAACGCCGCCAGGAGTAATTACTGAGAGCCAGGAGTAACCCCTGGACATCGCAGGGTGTGACCCAAAAGGGGGGGGGGCGGAGCCCGGGAGGAGTGCTTGAGTACCACCAGAGCTGGCCCAGACAAACAAAATCAGAACCAAATGGAAAATGTAGAAATAGCTTCAATGCCAACCCGCATTCTCTGTCTCTTCCAGGACCTGCAGCTGTATCTCTCCAACCTAGCCAACCAGATAGACCGGAAACCGGAATTGGTGACGCCCCTTGGTGATCCTGCTGGATGACCTGAGCGAAGCGGCTCCATCAGTGAGCTGGTCAACGGGGCCCTCACCTGCAAGTACCACAAATGGTAAGCCGGAGTCAGCCCCAAGCTCAGCTGCGGGAAACCAGGCAGGAAAGGCCATCGGCTCCAGTTAAGCGGCGTTCCGCTGAACACGCTGGCAGGAAAGGCTCCACCTTAGCAGCGTTTTGGTGGGCGCACAGGCCTGAAAGGCTGTTTTCTCCAGCTTAGCATTGGTCTGCTGGGCGCACAGGCAGGAAAGGCCTTCTGCTCCAGCTTAGTATCAGTATGGCAGGCACACACGCACACAGCATCAAGTCTAAGTGAACCTGTTTCTTCTTTTTCCCATAGCCCCTATATCGTTGGCACCACCAACCAGCCTGTAAAAATGACCCCCAATCACGGCTTGCACTTGAGTTTCAGGTAAGGACCAGGGTCCTGGGGCACCTTCTCATCGCAATGTCTGAAATCCCGGAGGTCGCCCCAAGGGGGTGGTATCGAGGCTAGAGTGGGTCTGGGGTGTAGGGTGCAGACGTGGGAGGATGGAAGGCGGGTCCAGAAAAGGAATAAGCGCGAATTGGTGGAGAGACAGTGGAGTGGCTTTTGATGGGTTCTGCCGCCTCCACACACCTTCATTTGAGTTACTGCAGCCAGATCTTCACCTGAAGAAGATCCCGATTTGAGAATCAACTTTGCCTGCCCAGAGCTGGTGCCTCTTTTAAGCCCAGTTGATGCCTCCCCCCCGCTTTTATTTGAGAAACCCAGCAGGCATCAGTAGGAGCCCCACACATGATCCCCGCCAGCCCCCCACTGATGCTCACTAATGCCCGCTAACCTCTGTCCCTCTTCCCTGGCACAGAATGCTGACCTTCTCCAACAACGTGGAACCAGCCAATGGCTTCTTGGTCCGCTACCTGCGTGGGAAGCTGGTGGAGTCGGACAGTGACATTAATGCCAACAAGGGAGGAGCTGCTGCGGGTGCTCGACTGGGTGCCCAAGCTGTGGTACCATCTGCACACCTTCCTGGAGAAGCACAGCACCTCCGACTTTCTGATCGGTACTGGGCCGTCTGCGGGGCTGGCTGTACTGGGCTGTCCATGCTGGGAGGGACGCTGAAGACTTTGGTCTGGGAAGGTGCTGTTTGTCTTGTGGCCTTTGACATAGAATCAGTCAAGCTGCTTCATTAGCCTTCCCAGTGCACAGGAGGTCATCTCCTGCCTAGCTCAAAAGTTCTTTCTTTTTTTTTTTTTGCCTTTTTGGGTCACACCCGGCAATGCTCAGGGGCTACTCCTGGCTCTGCACTCAGGAATTACTCCTGGCAGTGCTCGGGGACAATATGGGATGCCGGGGATCGAACCCAGGCCGGCAGAGGCCGGCTGCGTGCAAGGCAAACACCCTACCCGTTGGGCTATTGCTCCAGCCCCAAAAGTGGGTTATTTCTTTCCCAGCGCACAATAGGTCATTTCCTTCTCCAAGCACATAGTAGGTCATTTCCATCCTGGCTCAAAAGTGGGTCATTTCCTTCCCCAAGCACGTAGTAGGTAATTTCTGTCATCAGCAGCCTATTTCCCTGGTCTCAGTTTCCCTACTGTTAATGAGGGAAGGCCGCAAAGTACATCAGAAATTGCAAAGCTCCCCTTCCCTCATCTCACCCCTTCAAGCATTATTTACAAGAGGGATGTGCCCTTCATCAGCTCTCACTGTCAGCAGTTCCTGTGTAGACCCTCACAACATTTCTCTCAGTACTTTGCTTCTCATTAGGAAATAAGCAAGAAGGGCCAGACAGGAGCTGGAGAGACAGTTCAGTGGGGAGGGCGCTTGGCTTCAAGCAGCAAACCGGGGTTCCATATCCGGTGCCCCCTACATATGGTTCACTGCCCTGCTGTGGCCAAAACCAGCACAAACAACAAATCAAACAAGTCTGAAGAAAGGCCAAACCTGTACTCAACAGGTTCCTGTGCTCAGGTCGAGGCGTCTTGCTCAACACCACAAACAAACCCAGGCGGCTAAGAGGTGGCCGGGCGGGGCGAGCTTGGCTCCGGCCCCTCTGTGCATGGCCTCATCCTCCCCCCCCCAGGTCCGTGCTTCTTTCTCTCCTGTCCCATCGGCATTGATGACTTCCGGACCTGGTTTATTGACCTGTGGAACAACTCCATCATTCCCTACCTACAGGAAGGAGCCAAGGGCGGCATCAAGGTGAGCCCCGACTTCGATCTGCTTGGACCCTTACCCATTTCTCAGTGGGACTGCTGAGATAGTGAGGAGCTGCTCAGCGGCCAGGCGAGGTGCTGCAGACAGATGAAGTTCCAGCTCTTTCGTCAGACACTTTCCAACCCTTATGTGGGGGAAATGTTTCCAAGGCCTTTTTTTTTTTTTGGGTCACACCCGGTAATATTCACAGTTTATAATGGCTCTGTACTCAGGAATTACTCCTGGCGGTGCTCAGGGGACTATATGGAATGCCAGGGTTGGAACCTGGATCGGCCACGTGCAAGGCAGATACCGTCCCTGCTATGCTATCGCTCTGGCCCCATGGCGTCAGTCTTCTGATGCTGCGCCAAACTCAGACCATTTTCAGGGATCAGAGCAAATAAGAAGTGACTGAGCTAAGAATCAGCCAGGTGGATCATAGGAACCTTCATCCTGACTCCCTGCGTATGTCACTTAGGGGCTGGGGATTGTGGCCCAGCAATAGAACGCAAGAGTGAGACCCTGGGCTTGATCCCAGCAGAGCAAAATTAGTGATGTTGGATAAGTCGCTTAAGAACAAGGAAGGAAAGAAGGAAGGAAAGCTTCAAAATTGGTTTGTTTTGGAGGCTGGAGCAACAGTGCAGTAGTTAGGCCGTTTGCTTTGCATGTGGCTCACCTAGTTCAATCCCCGGCTCCCCATGTGGTTCCCCAAGCACTGCCAGGAGTGACCCCTAAGCACGAGCTAAGAGTTAGCCCTGAGCACCCCTGGCTTTGGCCGCCAAAAATAGTTTTAAAAATATATATGTAAATAAAATATATATGTAGGGGTCACAGAAAGACAGGAGCTGAAGCTCTTGCCTTGCATGTGGCTGACCCTGATTTGAATCCTGGTACTACATGTGGCCCCCCAAGTGCCTACAGAAGTGGTCCTCGAGCAGAGTCTGGATTCTAAGTGCTGCCTGGGACGGCTCCCAAATGTCCCAACATTCCTCCAAAAAATTAAAAAATACATCAAAAGATTTTTTTTAAGTCAGAAACAGGAACTTTTTTTTTTTTTTTTGCCTTTTGGGTCACACCCGGCAATGCTCAGGGGATTCTCCTGGCTCTGCACTCAGGAATTACTCCTGGCGGTGCTCGGGGGACCTTATGGGATGCCGGGATCGAACCCGGGCCAGCACAGGCTGGCCGCGTGCAAGGCATACGCCCTACCCGCTGGGCTATCGCTCCGGTCCAGAAGCAGGAACTTTTATTTAAATAGTATAGTCTTCAATTTTTGATACTATAAAACTGTGTTTTAACTTAATGTGATGAACAACTGCAACCCCACTGGTCACGTATTTTCCATAAATGTAATTTGTAATTGCAGCTGATATCTCCTGATAGGACCATGAATTTCAGAACATATTATCTACTGACCAGTAGCAGGAATCATCATTTCACTTAATTTTTCATTATTATTGTTTTCTTATTTATTTTTGTTTTGGGGGGCCACACTGGTGATCTCAGGGGTTATTCCTGGCTTTGTGCTCAGGGAAACCATAGGAGATGCCTGGGACAGAACCTAGGTCAGCTGCATGCAAGGCAGGTACCCTCCCTCTGTAGTATCGCTCTGGCCCAATTATTGTTATTTAATTAAAAGATCTGAACACAGTTGACACTTGTTTCCCCAGACAGGCAGTGGCATGGAAAGAGTCAAACACTACTTCCCTTGCTCTCCAGTGCTACGGCTCCCCCAAGCACCGCTGGGACTCAGCACCATTGGCTGTGACCCCACACAACAATCTTTTTCAGGGGGCTGGGTGATAGCACAGTGGGGAGGGTGTTTGCCTTGCATGCGGCCAATCTGGGTTCGATCCTGGCATCGCATATGGTCTCCCAAGCACCTCCAGGAGTAATCCTGAGTCCAGAGCCAGGAATAACCCCTGAGCATTGCTGGGTGTCACCCAAAAGCAAAAGAAGAAAGTGGGGCTGGAGAGATGCATGCTTTACATTCAGGAGACTCAGGTTCTGCTCTCGTCACCACAGTATGATCCCAAGTCAGCGGTAGTCCTGACCACACTGGACAAGGACTGGGGTGCCTGGTTTGCATGTGGGACCTTCAGTTTGATGCCCACACAAATGATCCTCCATGCATGGCCCCAAAGCAAACAAAAAAATTTTTTAATTGAATCACTGTATAATAGACCATTACAAAGATGTTTGTGATTGGGTTTCCAGTCACACAGTGCCCCAACACCCATCCTTCCACCAGTGCACCTTTCCCACCACCAATGTGTCCCATTTCCCTCCCACCCGCCCTAGCAACCTGCCTCTTGGCAGGCAACTTTAAGGTACTGTGATACAAGTCAAGAACTTCTTATTTGAAGACTGAAATTCAGGGCCCGAGCTATAGTAAGCGGGACGGTGTTTGCCGTGCTGTGGCCGACCGGGTTCAATCCCCAGAATCCCAGCACTGCCAAGAGTAATTCCTGAGCACAGAGCCAGGGTAAACCCTCAGCATCACCAGGTGTGACATAAAATAATGATATAATAAAAGCCAAAAAGTAAAGTCAGCCAAGATTTTGCATCTGAGTTTGAATACTGTCAGCTAAATTATCCCCACGTTGTTTGCCCAGTCTGTGCGAAACTTACTTTCTCTTGTTACGAAACTCAGGGGGCCAGGCGATAGCACAGCAGGGAGTGCATTTTCTTGTATGTGGCCCACCTGGGTTCAATCCCGGCATCCCATATGGACCCTGAGCACTGCCAGGAGTAATTCCTGAGTGCAGAGCCAGGAGTAACCTCTGACCCTCTGACTGAGTATCACCAGGTGTGACCCAAAAGAGCAAAATGAAGAAAAAAACTCAACCTCCTTCAGGGCCGGAGAGACGGAACAGAGGGTAGGGTGCTTGGCTTTACACAGCTGTCTTAAGTTCAGTCCCTGAAACCACCTCCCTGAGCTCAAAGTCAGGAGTTGCCCCGAACGCGGGTGTGGTCCAACAAAGAAACTCAGAAGAAGTTTCCCTTAGAGCAGGGCTAGAGGCCTGACGCCAGGGAAGGTTACATCATGTGGGGGTATGGCCCAGAAGACTGAGCTTGTCTCCTCCGCATCCTCTTTCCTTCTTCCCAGGTCCACGGACAGAAGGCTGCTTGGGAGGACCCTGTGGAGTGGGTCCGGGACACCCTGCCTTGGCCATCAGCCCAACAGGACCAGTCTAAGCTGTACCACCTGCCCCCGCCCACTGTGGGCCCTCACAGCATCGCTTCGCCTCATGAGGACAGGACAGTCAAAGACAGCACCCCAAGCTCCTTAGACTCAGACCCTCTGGTAAGTAGAAACTGTGCTGTGATAGGAGAATGTTCTGGAAGTAAGTTCATGTGTGCCATGACGTGTGTGGAGGTGGGAAGAAAATCCCAGGGTCAGGGTGAGGCCAGTGAGACTGCATTACAGAGAGGTGGTGCCTGTGGCCTGCCTCAGCTAACAAATACTTCCGGCAACATGGATTCTAGCAGAGACACCTGCCTCCCAGGCAGGTCCCAGCTAGGAACTGGGAAACACCAGAGAAGGACCCACAAGAAGGACATGTGAGAGTTACGCTGAGTGGGTTTGCAGAAACGTGGGGGAGCAAACTAAGACAGGAACCCCTAGAGGAAGTGTTTAAAGTCCTGGAGTCCTAAGATGATTCACAGCTAAAACAAGAAACTTGCCACAGCAGGGAGACAAGGCAGAGCAGGCAAGCGGCCAGTAGAAATCCAGAAAAGACCAGCAGTTTTGGTCTGCTCCTTAGGCATAGACACATGAAAAGAATCAAGGAGAGGGGCCGGAGCGATAGCCCAGAGGTAGGGTGTTTGCCTTGCATGCGGCCGGCCTGTGCCAGCCGGGTTCGATCCCGGCATCCCATATGGTCCCCCAAGCACCGCCAGGAGTAATTCCTGAGTGCAGAGCCAGGAGAAACCCCTGAGCATCGCCGGGGTGTGACCCAAAAAGCAAAAAAAAAAAAAAAAGAATCGAGGAGATGACACACCCTTGTAGGCAGATGTGAGCAAGTGTGGGGGCCATCTCGAACCTGCTGGCAGTGTCTGAGAGTGAAGCCCTTTGGGAGGATAACAGGGCAGAATATATTCAAACTGCACGCACAAATCCTGGGACTTTTGTGATTTTATTTTTCCAATGAAATTCTTGGGGTTTTTTTGTTTTGTTTTGCTTTTTGGGTCACACCCAGCAGTGCTCAGGGGTTACTCCTGGCTCTGCATCCAGGAATTATTCCTGCCAGTGCTGGGTGACCATATGGGATGCCGAGGATTGAACCCGGGACATCTGCATCTAAGGAAAACGCCCACCCGCTGTACTATTGCTCCGGCCCTTCAACGGAAATTCTTATATTTTCAGTCTCTTTTTTTTTTTCTTAAACATGATCAGGTGCTGAGGAGATATTACAGTGAGGAAGATGCTTGTGGCGCTGGCTCTGCAGGTGGCTGACCTAGGTCCCTGCCACTGAACATGCCCCTGCCTGCCCCCCTCCCCCACACCAGGAGTAATCCCTGAGTGCAGAGCCAGGAATAACCCCTGAGCATTGCTGGGTGTGACTCAAAAAGAAAGAAAAAAAGTGACATCATAATAGATCCTACAATACACAATAAAATTGAAAAATTGAATGGTAGCTCAATTTTTTTGTCTTAAATGTACTAAAATAACTTTCTTTTTTTCTGTTTGGGTCATACTTGGCAATGCTCAGGGAATTACTCCTGGCAGTGCTCGGGGACCATATGAATGCTGGGGATCAAACCCAGATCGACCATGTGCAAAGTAAATGCCCTCCCTGCTGTGCTATTGCTCTGACCCCTAAAATAACATTTTTAAGGGGGAATATTTTTAAAATATCAGTGAAAAGTAGGTAATATCTTATTTACCTATAGTAGCAAGATAAAGAATCTAGAAACTCAGGAGCTGTTGATCCTCTTTGAGGGCTGGAATACATGATTCACAATTCCTGGCATCACAAGGTCCCCTGGCCAAGCTTGGAGTAGTCCCTGAGTACTGTGGTCCAAAAATCTCCCAGCCCCAAAATTCTATACTCAGAACAGTATATTTTAAACATCTGGGATACAATCCAAAAATTACTCAACAAAAGAAGAATTAGGACAGTGTGACCCATTCTCAGATATCAAAGAAAATAAATATAGGCCAACCCCTGATTTAGCCAAATGTTGAATTGAGCAAAAGAAATAAATACAGAAGTAAATAAATCAGGGCCGGAGCAATAGTTCAGCGGGTAGGGTGTTTGCCTTGCATGCGGCCGACCTGGTTCAATCCCAGCATCCCATATGGACTCCTAGCAATGCCAGGAGTGATTGAGTGGTTCCTGAATTGAGTGCCAGGTATTACCCCTCAGCATCACTAAGTGTGGCCCAAAGAGCAAAAAATAAATAAGTAAACAAACAAACAAATAAATAGATAAATAAATCAAACATCTAGGGAGCTGAAAACATAGTACTGGGGTTTTTGTTTGTTGTTTATTTTTTGTTTTGTTTTGTTTTGTTTGTGGCCACAACTGGCAGTGCTAAGTGGTTAGTCCTGGCTCTGTTCTCAGGAATTTCTCCTGCCAGGGCTCAAAGGACTATATGAGGTGCTGGAGATCAAACCTAAGTCAGCTGCATGCAAGGCAAGCGCCCAACCCACTGTGGCATCAATCTGGCCCCCAATGTTACAGGGTTTAACCACACACTTGGCATGTGGCCAACCCCAGTTGGATTCCCAGCGCAATATGGCCTCCTGAGTATCCCCAAGTGTAGATCCAGAGGCCCCTAAGTATTACTGGGATGACCGACTGCCCACAGCAGCATCTCAAACTCTGTTAGCCAACAGTTTCTGAGAGGACCCCTGAGCACTGCTTGGAAGGACTCCTCCACCAAAAAAAAGTCAGACGTCAGTTCTTTTTTTAATTTTTTCTTTGGGGGGGGGGGAGGGGACATACAAACCCGGTGATGCTCAGGGATTACACCTGACTCTGCACTCAGGAATTACCTCTGGCAGTGCTCAGGGACCATATGGGATGCCGGGGATCGAAACCCAGGTCAGCCATGTGCAAAGCAAACACCCTCCCTGCTGTATTATTGCTCCCAGACACCAGTTCTAATGACATTTAGAAAATGTATATAGAAATTATTTAGAAAATATTACAGAAAATGTGCTAATAATGAATGAATATTTGTGAAAGTCCAACAGAGAAACAACATCTGTTTTGTTATTTTGGTTGGGGGCTACACTCAGCAGAGTATGGAGGTGGTTCTCCCGGAGTGCTTGGGGGATCATGCAGTGCCAGAGGTTAAGTCTAGGACTCCCACATTCTAAGTGGGCAGCCCAGCCCTTCGAACTTTCTCCCTGGTCCAAGATCTGTTTTGAAGAACCGAAGATAAATTTAGGGCTGAAAAAGTATAATATTTGAAGGTTAAAATTCTCTAAACTGAAGCTGGACAGATAGTAAGGGAAATACCTGGGTCAGGTGTTTCCCTTGGCCTGCCAACCCAAGTTAGATCCCCGGAATCTCTTATGGTCCCCCAAGCCCTGCCAGGAGTGATTCCTGAGCTCAGAGCAAGGTGTAAGCCCTGAGCACCACCAGGTAGTGTGGCCCTCCCAAAAAAAAAAATCAAAACACAACAGCAAATAAACAGAAAGTACCCCGGCCTCCCCAATGCTGTTCCAGGCCCCCAGGAGAATGTATCACCCACTTTGGGAAGCACTGAATTAGACCCACAACTTGATTCTCACTCACCGTCTTTTTGTTTGTTTTGGTTTTGGTGTTTCAGGGGCAACACCAGGCTGTGCTCAGGGCTTAATCCTGGCTCTGGTCTCAGGGATCACTCCTGGCCATGCTCACCCTATGGGGGTGATTATACCTGGGTTGATCCTATGCAAGGCCAACACCTTGCCCCCTGAACTCTCCTCCAGTACCCGCTAACCTGATTTTTTGGACTCTCTTAGATGGCCATGCTGCTGAAACTTCAAGAAGCTGCCAACTACATTGAGTCTCCAGACCGAGAAACCATCCTGGACCCCAACCTGCAGGCCACACTCTGAGGATGGAGCCACACTGTCACCCCCGACAGGAGCACGGAGTGCTGACATCAGCCACGAGAACGCCTCCTCTCTGGTTCTCTGGCGCTGGGGAGACCAGGAGGGAGGAGGAGGACAAAGGCGGGTTCTTGGTGCTGCACCTTTAGAACTTCGAGTAAGGATTAATGGGGGTGGAACCGTGTGTTCCTGAGATATATTTGCTGGCCTCCTCTCATGAACTGGGGGCAAAGATGATTTCTTCTGTCAATTGCAAACTCCTGGGCTTTCTGGGGAGGGGTTCTGAAGACAGGGGTAAAACTCCACCACAGTTCCGGTTCTCGCGAGAGCAGCCCCAAGACAGTCCTGCGTGGGGAAGTCGGGAGGGGGGGCAGGGAGGCGAAACCTCTGGTTTCCTTGCCTCCTCCCCAGTTCCATCACCACTGCCAACTGACCCAGAGAGCTGGGTGAAGCCCCCCACAAAAAGAAGCATGTGGTTTTAAAAAAAAATGTTTAAATCTATCTGTAAAAGTCTTTTATATAAAATGGAAAAGATGAAGCTGGAGAGAAGGGGGACCAGCAGCCCAGGGAGAGGGCTCTGCCTCCCCAGGTCCCACCCTCTGGATGACGTAATGGACACTGACAAGACGGCTGCCAATCAAAGACTTTGCCAAACCGCAGAAAGGACAGCCTGGCCTTCACAGACGGCGAGTCTCACTCCACGCCCTCTAATTTAACGTGCCCGAGAGTCATCTAACCCTACTTCTTATATATATATATATATATCTTTTATTTTGGTTCTGGTTTTCTTTCTTTTCATTTTCTCCTCCCATTTGCCTATTTATTTTCCTTTTCTTTCTGATTTGGCTTTTCCAATCCCGTTTCCTCACACGTCCCCAGAGACTGAACTTGTTGCTTTTCCAAGGTGAACTGGTTTGGCTTTTCCAAGTGGCTTTTCTTCAGAGACACTCCCCCCCACACACACACACCCCAGTGGCATCTAATTGGCAGGAGCTGGTCATGTGCCAGCCACTATCTCTGACCCTGTGAGCTTTCCTGGAACATGAAGTGTGGATTCAGAAGGTGGGGAGACAGGATCCCTGACTTCCTTTCAAGAAAGCACACGTCCTCCTGGGCGCTAACTGCCTGCTTCCCCTGTGCAAGCATGTCCCCCTGTCTTGGTAGAAGCTCGAATCTGAGCCCTGTGAGGGACCGAAGGAAAGCCAGGAGCTGATCTTCCATCATGGGCCCTGCCCTGAGTGGTTCTGGTGGCAGCCCCTGCTCTCGGAACCCTGCTCCCTCCCAAGGCTCCTTCCTACCTGTTGTTGACAAGTGAACACTCACTTGAGTCTGGGCATCCTTGGGAGAAGCCCCAGCCTGAAGACAAGGCTCCTGGAGTTCCATCTGGAGGCAAGCTCTGCTTTCCAAAGGTTTCCTGCTTTTTCAGAAGCTACACTCAAGTCTGGCCATCTCTGTTCCAAAAATCAGCAGGTACTTAGCAGTATATTCTGTCCGCTGGTCTTCAAAATAATCTAAGGACTTACAAATAAATAAAGGACTTGGCCCTAAGTTCCCTGACAAGAGGGAACCTTAACTACCGCACATCTTACTTCCTAGACCTTCATGGTCATCTAAGGAGCGAGCCCAAGTCCAAGGCATGTGCTGGAAAGAAGCCTCATTCGATGACCAGTACATTGGGAAGAGCCATCTCAGGCCAGCATAGACGGACACTGGAAGACTTTGGACAGTGTTTGGTCAGTGGGGAAATCTGATTCCTGCCATTTCTGAAGCCCCCCAGTGGCGCCAGATCCAGGTTGTACTGCTGCATCAGGCTGCCTTTCCAGGGTTCCACTGTGATGGGTCTGGGCCTAACTGTTTGTCCCCCACACTTTAGGGACCCCCTGATCTGCATGAATTGATGCGATCGCCAGCCTAGAGCAGTTCGCCTGGCGCATGTCGGGTGCAAGAGGTGGTCGGCATCGCTCCCTGAAAGCGCGTGTGTTCACTGGTAGCTCCCGGGACAACAGGATCCTCAAGGCTGGAGACTTTTCTTGCTATTGCTGCTATTTCCGTGAGCTTGAAGATCCCCCACCAACTCAGTGGTCAAATATGCAACGTGGGGTGAAAGGTGGCCATGCCCCGGGATGGTGCTGAAATCACTGCCTTACGGTCCCAGCGGTGCAGGAGAGATCCCCGAGCTGCTGTCGGAACGTCGATGTGGGGCCGCTGGACCGGGCCTCTCAGCGTCTCCTCCTGAGCTCCAGTCCCATGGCGAAGCTCGATTCATCATGGCACCTTAGTCAGGTGGCTGAGTCCTTAACTCTTTTCTGGTGCTGCCCGGCTGGTGCCTTGGGTCACGAGTGTCACTGGCTCCTTGAGTAAATGAGGAGGGGAGAACCCTTCCTCCATTCCATCTGCCTCTGACCCCGGAAGGGATTCTTGTCTCTGGAATACTCTGGGCACCACTGGGAATGGGCTCGGAATCCTCAGTAGACTGGTTATGGAGGCATGTCACACATTTTCATCTCTGTTCCTGGGACCCTCCAACCTCTCCTCACTCTTGACTGCTGCCTCCAGTCCAGGTGTCTGGGGGGCTCCCCTCCTTCTCATCTAAGGAGGGGGATCATGGCCTCGGCTTTCCCACTGGAGTCTGGGACCCTGTTTACAGTTGCTCCCCTGGGCCCCTCACTGTGGGGATCAGTCGTCTCACCACGGAATTCTGGCTTGCACACTGCAGAGGGCTGAGCATCCTCATGGTGCTATAACCCCTCAGCCCAGCAGAATACCACTGCCCCAGAAGCAATGGCAAAGGCAATGTCACCGCCTCTCCTACAGCACACCTGCTTCACGCCACTGGGATCTCACCACGTCCACCCTGGGTCCCGTAGTCACATCCGCAACCTGCAGACTCCATCAGAAGACTCCAGCCTGTGTCAGACTGGAATCTGTGCTTGTTCCTTCCTCTCCACCCCGGCCCCCACCCCAACTCCTCACCAAAGCTGGCTACAAGGTGGCATGATTCAGACTCCCAACATCAGCCAATGGGGGGAGCCGCCTTTCCAGGAGAGGCTGCTCGTCATTCCCTCTCATGAATGGGTGGAGAAGACCAATGTGTCCTGTGGGGTCTGTTCTTCAGCCCCTGCCTAGACACTTAAAGAGAAGAATACTAGGTCATTGGAACCTAATATGGAACCTGATGTGTGTGTATGTATGTATGTATGTTGTGTGTGTGTGTGTGCGTGCGCACGTGCACTCCCTTGTTCTTTTCATAAGTCTTTTTTTTTTAATATCTTCTGAGGCTTCGTTGGGTATTTTGTGAAGTCTGTGCTTTGTGACAGCTCTCTGCTCCTCTTTGTGTCCTAAAGCTTGGGATGCCAGAGGTTGGCAGGGAAGGATAAAACGTGATAAATGTCCACAGGGTGAATCCTTATTGACGACTAAGCTAAAGTGGGTCCCTCCCAGCCTCCTGCTGATCCCTTCTGCTGCTTCATTTGACTCCTGCTGTGCCTAATCTCATCTTCTCTTCCCTCCTGGCTCCTCAAGACAGGAGGTCATTTCAGAGGCTGCGACTCCTTGTCCAGGTGTGTCCGTGGGCAGGTGTGTCCGTGGGGCGGAGGACAGCTGTGCACACTGGCTGCTTCTCCCGAGCCGAGCCTAACCACCTGGCACGGTGCTCACGTGCAGTTAGATTCGCCCAGAAAAGAGGGACTTGATCTGACGAAGCGGGGCCCAGGAGAGAATGGCAGGCACTTTGAAGATGCTCTTTTACAAGGAGTTGGGAGAAACCACCCTGTCCTAATGTCACAGTGACACAGGGTTCCATGGAAAGGAATCAAAGTCACCTGCTCTAGCTCCTCGGCATGCTTTTTTTTTTTTAGCTTTTTGGGTCACACCCGGCAATGCTCAGGGGTTACTTCTGGCTTTGCACTCAGGAATTATTCCTGGCAGTGCTCGGTGGACCCTATGGAAGGCTGGGGATTGAACTCAGGTTGACCACATGCAAGACTAACGGCCTTCCTACTGTGCTATCACACCGGCCCTTGGTATGCTTTTTTCCCCTTGCATTATTCCCAGGCTGAACTGAAGCCATTAAGCCGGTTTTATAAGGAAACCCCAGTGATGGGTTGAAATGTACTTTTTGCAGAGTTTCTTAATAGTTAAGCATATAGTCATGGAATTCTGGTACACTCTTGTGTTTAATAACCACTCACTAGGTAGCTCTGGTTCAGAGATGGAAGAATAAAATGGTCCCAAAAGACCTAAACAAAGCTGCCCTTTATAATGGAAGCAATCTTGGGTTTGATGAGGTCTAAATCAACCTGATAAGGGATAGATGGAGCCAGCAGCCCGGTTCTCCCCACAGCCAAGAATCCACACATTCATGGCAGTGAGGAATCTCATCCTGAAAACCAGCACTGCCAGCCACAACCTTGGGAAAGATGGAAATAAAGTGAAAATGACAGTCTGAAAGTAAGACAGCCAAAGCAGGGAGACCAATACAATGGAAAATTTAACTTAAGGGTTAGGGATGTAGCTCAGGGGTAGAGCATCATTTGCCTTGCATATGTTGGGCTCTGGGTTCGAGCCCGACACAGACTAGACTAATAAGTTTATGTATACTGAATTCTCCTAGTTTAGGTCTTCACATGCACACAGCTATAAATATGATTTGGGGCCATAGGGCTCAGGCCTTACTCCTGGATTATGCTCAGGGATCACTCTTGGCAGGACTTGGGACCATATGGGAAGCCAGGAATCAATCCTAGGTCAAATACTTGCAAGGCAAGTGCCCTGCCCACGGGACTATCTCTTCAATTCCTTGGCTATTTTTTGTTACTTGTTTTAGGGTTATTCCCAGCTCAGTGCTCAAGGAGGGACCATGTATAGTTTGGAACCGAGCGCTGCATGCAAAGCCTGTACCCCTGGACCACCTTGTTTAAAGGTAATACTGTGGAGAACTTTGCGCGATGATCATGAAAGTATACAATTTCTTTTGGTTTCTTGAGTCATTTCTTGTTTGGGGTCTAGACTTGGCATTATCCAGGGCTTCCTCCTGGCTCTGTGCTCAAAGGTTACTCCTGAAAATGCCTGGGGGACCATTTGTAGTACCAGAGAGTCAAGTCAGGGTTGGTTGACTGTCTGCAATGCACGTATCTTAGCCCCTGAGCTATCTCCAGTCCCTCTTGGTTCTATTTTTTTTTTGGGGGGGTGTCACACCTGGTGATGCTCAGAGGTTACTCCTGGCTCTGCACTCAGGAATTACTCCTGGCAGTGCTTACGGGACCATATGGATGCAGGGGATTGAACCTGGGTCAGCCATGTGCAAGGTAAATGCCCTTCCTGCTTTACTATCACTCCAGCCCCCATTTTCTTTTTCATTGTCTCTCTCTCCCTCTTTTTTGTGTTGTTTTGATTTTTGTGACACAACTGGCAGTGTTCAAGGTTTACTCCTGCCTCTGTGCTCAGAAATCACTTCCAGCAAGGCTCAGATGATCATCTGGGGTACTGAAGATTGAACTTGTATTGGCCCCATGGAAGACAATCGCCCTTCTCACTGGGCTATCTTGGTCCATTTCTATTTCTTTTCTTCTTTTTTGGGTCACACCTGGCAATGCTCAGGGGCTACTCCTGGCTCTGCACTCAGGAATTACTCCTGGTGGTACTCAGGGGACCATATGGGATGCCGGATCAACCCAGGTCAGCTGCGTGTAAGATTAATGCTCTTTACGCTGTGCTATCACTCCGACCCTTCTTGGTCCATTTCTTTTCTCTTCTTTTTTTTTTTTTGGCTCTTTTTCTCTTTTTTTTGGTCACATCCGGCGATGCTCAGCGTTACTCCTGTCTCAGGAATTACTCCTGGCGGTGCTCCAGGGACCATATGGGATGCCGGGAATCAAACCTGGGTTAGCCATGTGCAAGGCAAACACCCTCCCTGCTATGCTATCACTCCGGCCCCCTTGGTCCATTTCTTAAAGCTGTAGTTACATATTGTTGTAAACCTGAGGTATCAGTGTCATTTGGGAACTTGTTAAAATGAAGCTCCTGGATTTAGTGATGTGGCGTTAATTAAGGCTTTATACAGGTGAGATGGACTTGATCCCTGATAGCGCAGAAGAAAAAAGAAGAAACAAAGAGGTTCCCAGGCTCTGTTCCAGACGTCCTATGTCAGAAGCTGGGCAGGGCCCCAGAGTCCGTGTTCTCACAAAGCTTTTGACCATTCTGCTGTACACTGTTGGTGACTCTGAGGGAAGGGCAAGCATCCAAGCCCCTCAGCGAGAGGCTGCAGGCCACACACAACATTCTAGATGAGACATCAGATTTTTCAGCATTCCACCTCAGAACCCTCCCATGCTTTTCTCTGTCTTCACACTCCTTTAGTTTCCCATGGAGAGACCCAAGCCCTCAGGTGCAGGCAAGGCTTTGCCCCTCCTCAGAACCCTCCTGGCTTGGAGCTGTTGAGCTGCTAGTGGAGAGGTTGCCACAAAGAAAATCGGTTGGACGTCTCTTCCCGGCTGCTCTTTGGTTGGATTATTTTTGTCTACTTTGAGCCTTTTTCTGATTATGTAACAGGATGAGAAAAGTAAAGGGAAAAAAAATCCAATTTGCGTTCCATGCCAACTTGTTCTCCCAGCAAGACCTCCCTTCCCCAGGAGTTCCAAAGGGCCTGAGGCCTTGTGAGCCTGCCCAGGATCTTCCTCCCCTCAGCAGCTAACTGTGGGGCTCAGCTTCCCCACTCCACCCTTCTAGCTCCCAGGAGAATGCCAGGCCCGGCAGCAGCAACGAATCCAAATCCTCGATTCCTGCTTCCCACACCAGATCCTGAGGCCCAACCACTCGACCATGGCAAAGCACATAAAACCCTTAAACAAATCTGGATGCCGCTTCCCGGCTTCCCAGCACACTCTAGCTGACAAGTGGTTTTGTTTCTGGTTCATTTCTCCCCTGAGGAGGCCCTGGGGAAAATGGACAAACTAGCTGGTACGACACCCCTGGGCTCCAAGCTCCGGAGGGTTGGCCTAAGGCCAAGGAAGGCATGTGTAAGTCACTGCACTAACGTTGACCCTCTGTCCCCAGCGGGCTGGCCGTGAGTCTGTAGCATCAGTGGGCCCTTCCTGAATAATAAAACCGAGTAATAGGACTGAGCCTCAATTGCCAGCCCATCTCTGGGCCATTGCCGCACAGTGAAAGTTTCCCACTTTTTTTTTCTTTTTGGGTCACACCCGGCATTGCTCAGGGGTTTCTCCTGGCTCTGCACGCAGGAATAACTCCTGGCGGTGCTCCGGGAACCATATGGGATGCTGGGGATCAAACCCAGGCTGGCATGGCCAGCTACATTCAAGGCAAACGCCCTACCCGCTGGGCTATCTCTCTGGCCCCAACCACTTCTTAATGGTTTTGGTTGTTTGAATAGAAGAACCTTTGAAAAATGAATTTTTATTCCTTCTAGATTCACCCACCCCAATCCTATTTCAGTTACCCTGTTTATGTGATGGAATTTTTCTCGGCTGCATGACCATCCTTGGCATAGAAGGTGGGTTTAGAAGGAAATTTGGGGACACTTTTTTTTTATTTATTAGGCACACCCTACCCTAAATGAATGTGTGTTTACGTGTGTGTGTGTGTGTGTGTGTATTTGACTCTCCCTTTCAATATAACAGTAAGCAAAACTGAATCTGAAAAGCAGACTGTTGTATATAGTTGCGGTAACAATCATGAAGAGCTGGGCTGTCCCCTCAGTAATTCATCTCCAATGAGAAAAATTGGTTGGAAATTAAATCCATGCCCAGAATGAAGAGCCCTCCCTTGCGCCCCACCAGAGGGCCCCCCCACCATCTGGATCCACTGTCCATCGGCATGTCTCCCCAGCAAGATTCATCTGTTCAATGCCATTTGCGTTTCAATAAAGTTATTTCCTGTATTGTCACTGGTTCTCTCTAGTTCTCTCTGGTTTCTGTCTCTATTTATCTTGTGGCCCGTTCCTTGTCCAGGGATGTGAGTCTATTTGCAGTTCCTTGCCTTATCTGAAGGTGAAGCCCCCCTAAAGCCAACCCAGTGGTTGAATCTATCTGCCTACAAGTGTTGCTTCCTCAAATTCTAAGCCAGAGTCTAGGCAAGTTGCTGGGAGAAGGAACGCTCCTTTTGGCACTCTGGACGTACAAAGCATCTTTTGGTGAGAGCTTGCAAGCCAAAAAAGCTGGGCTCTCAGTTTTCCCATTCACTGCGACAGTGTTTAAAAAACGCCACTCTGGACTTTCTAGATTTGCTTCTTGGGGTAAAGGTGAGTTAAGTGATCTTTAAAAAGAAACCAACTAGAGGGCTGGAACCAACAACCCAGGTTTGATCCCTGGCATCCCATATAGTTCCCTGAGCCTGTCACAAATGATTCCTGGGTGCAGATTGAGGAGAAATTATTGGACACCACAGGTGTGACACACACAAAGTATCCTCCACCCTCGTCATAGAAATAGGAAGCACTTTTATGGAGTTTGGCTTTTTCCTGGGCATTGAAAGGGGAAAAACAAAGAGGTGAGGACCTCTTGGGGCCAGAGAAGTACTCCAGGGGTTAAGGCATGAAGCTGACCTGGCTTTGATCTGTGGCACCCTGTATGGTTCCCAAGTCCCGTCAGGTGTGTGTCCCTACTGCCCCTAAAAGAAGTCCTACTGTTCCTTCTGTGGAGCTAAGACAATCTTTCCCCTAAGAAATTGGCCAAGTGACATGTTTCTCCCTTTTAATGTGGGAGGTGACACATGGGGTTAGAGTTTCCCCAAATAAGTGAAGGAACTGGGGCTGGAGCTATAGTACAGTGGGGAGGGCGTTTGCTTTGCACCCAGCTGACGTGACCGAGTTCATTCCCCAGAGCATTGCCAGGAGTCGTTCCTAAGTGCCAGGAATAACCCCTGTGCATCGCCGGTTTGTGACCCAAAAAATAACAATAAGTGAACAAGCCATTTGCAGTTTGTTTTGGGGCCAGAGCTGGCTGTGCTAAGGGATCATTCCTGGCAGGGTTCAGGGGTCTATGTGCTGAGAATCGAACCTGGGTAAGCTATGTACAAGGAAGTGCACTGTGCTGTACTGTCCGTCCAGCCCTACCGGATGAATCGTGCTTTTGGAATGAGTCCTCAGATAAGATGGCTGTTGTGCATTCAGCCTGAGAATGGAGCTCAGAATTACTAACGGATATTGGGGCCTGAGCAAAAGGGCAGCGGGGAGGGTGCTTTCCTGGCATGCAGCTGACCTGGGTCTGTCCCCAGCATAATACTTGGTCCACCAAGTCTACCAAGAGTGATCCCTGATCACAAAGCCAGGAGTAAGCCCTGAACATCACTGGGAGTGGCCCCCCAAACAAAAATCAACAAAAAGAATTATGGATTTATTTTGCCCCTTTGGAATTCTAGAAACTGCTGAAACGTTTGAATAGCTAAGAAATGGCTGCTCCTCTTTGTTGTAACACGTCTGACTTCCGCAACCTCGCCTGCATTGGAGCCCTTCCTGGTCGTCCTGTCCCCTTATTCCTACGTTAAGGCATATGGCTCTTCCTTTGAGCCGGTCATGGGGTATCTGATTTAACTCCTGTTCTTCTACTTCTCAAATGTCCAGAAAGAATTTTTTCTGAAAAAAACAACTTCGTTAGACTTTGTTCTCACAATTTGTTCTCACCCGGTAGGATTTGTTCTCAAATAGTCATAGAAACAAAAATTTGGGGTCTGGTTGTTCTGGTAACCGCTACACTTGGAGGTTTCACAGCCTCTCTGGGACCGGGCCTGGTGAGGGCGGCTTCTCTGCACTGTCTGCATCTGTTTCCTCTCCCTTTGAATTCCAGAGGCCGAAAAAATAAAGTCTCCCTTTCCCTTATTGCTGAGGAAAAAAAGAAGTGGCTTAGATATGGAGATCTTGAGGGCTGCAGAGAGCAGCGCTTGCACCCAATTGGCCGGGTTCCAATCAAACCTTGTGATCCTCTAAGGATATCAGGCCTCATCTCTGAGCCCAGCCAAACGCCTTAAACGTCCCTCTCCTCCTTTCCCATCCCACCGTCCCTACAAAGTGTCATATCCGAAGCAACTCTGAATGTAAAACTAGGGGCCGGAGCGATAGCCCAGCGGGTAGGGCGTTTGCCTTGCACGTGGCCGGCCTATGCCGGCCCGGGTTCAATCCCCGGCATCCCATATGGTCCCCGAGCACCGCCAGGAGTAATTCCTGAGCACAGAGCCAGGAGTAACCCCTGAGCATCGCCGGGTGTGACCCAAAAAGCAAAAAAAAAAAGAATATAAAAACTCACACGCCACATCAGTATCCCAGGTGGGTGTGCTCGCTTCAGAAAAGCCCCCACTAAGCTCTCTGGGGCTCCCTTTCCACCCCATTTCCAAGCTAGTGGGAGAGGCGCAGTTCCTGTTCGTGCGGCAGGGGGCGCTGTCGACGGAGGCCCAGCCCCAGCTCCGCCCCCTTCTCGCTCCCGCCCAGCTCTGGTGCGCAGGCGCGGCTTCGCGGATTGGCCGCGCGCGGGCGCCGTCATTCAGTGGCGGGTCCCAGCCGCGGGGCTGGCGGGCTGGAGGGAGGGAAGATGGCGGCAGCAGCGGCGGCTGGTGCGGCCTCGGGGCTGCCAGGGCCAGTGGCCCAAGGGCTGAAAGAGGCATTGGTGGATACGCTCACCGGGATCCTGTCCCCGGTGCAGGAGGTGCGCGCGGCGGCCGAGGAGCAGATAAAGGTGCTGGAGGTGACAGAGGGTGAGTGAGGCGGGACCGTCACGCGGGTGGCTCGGACCTGGGCCGGCCGTCAGCCCGCGGGGCTCAGCTTTGCACCCGCCGCGGTCAGGGGCTTTCAAGCCAGCGGAGCCTCGGCGCGGGGCCCGACCGGCGGGGGCACCCCGCTGCCGCTGCTGTCTGGGGCTGCGTGCCGGCGAGGCGCGCTGGAGAGGGTCGCGGGAGGTGGGCCCTGGGCGGGGGGCGCGGGGGAGACTCCAGGGCGCCTGCAGGGGACCGACCCGGGTCTGACCTCGGTGCTGCCCGCGGGAATCGCGCCGACCGAGCGGGCATTTCGAGATGAGGGATGGGGGGTCTTTCGCCGGCCAGCTGGGTGGTCCTGCCTTGGCGCGCGGGGAGCGGCTGGGTGGCGAGGGAGAGAGGCAGAGGGCAGGGCCCCAAGGAGGAGGCGACCCTAGGAGATGTCATCGCAGGAGTTCCTCCCTCCGAGTTAGAAGCCGCGCCGCGGCTCTTCCCAGAAAAGCCCGTCCCGTGCCCGTGGGGGGCTGCTGCTTCCTCGCGTCCGTCTCCAGCGGGGTTTGCACTTACTGAAGAGCTCGGTGCGGTTCTCTTCGGGGAGCGGATCGTCCTTTGTCTTCGAGCCATTGTCCCCAACCTCTTAGACTATGCTGTAAGGTGATGGGGGCGACTGTGGGTCCCAGATGTCAGTTTCCTGCCGCCGGGCAGCTCACCCGGCGCTCTGAAATTTACAAAGAACCTTTGGGTCGTCCTCCTGTGTGTGGGGGCGACCTGTCCATCTGATGTCCGCGAGGCCACACTTCTGGAAGTTCTCCAAATCCTCAGAATCCCCCTCTCGGCCCCCAACAGAATGTTCCCACCACCGCTCAAAGACCTCATTTGAGAATATGGCAAATTCACAGTACCAGTGAGACTTAAAAACCCTGCCTTGGCTCTCCCGCACGTTGTGGTGTGTGTTTTTTTTTTTATTTGGCAGTAGGGACACACCCAGTGTCTTTGGGGACACTGCTGTGTTTGGGATTGAACCTGGGGCTTCTACATGCAAGGCATTTGCTTCAGCCCGGACTTAATGTTTTTATTGAAAAGGAATAAGATACAGTATCCTTTGATTTTCATCTGTATACATTTTGATTTGGGGGCCACGCCCAGGGTTGCTGAGTCCTACTAGGAATTCTAGGCCAGGGGATCCCATCTGGGCGTCCATGTGCAAGGGCTGCCTGTACCTCTTTGGCCCTCTTCCTGGCCCATCATTGTAATGCTCCGTCATTACATTCAGAGCTGCTGCAAATGAATTTCCTACCATAAGACAGGCGACGGGCCATTTTGAAGACCTAGTTGTGATTGTCATTATATAAAACATCAGATTCTGTAAGAGGAACAACAGCTCTGAAGGAGAAAGCTGTTTGAGAGTGAGGTGTGCGTTTTACTGAGTCTTCTAGGTAAAATTCCTGTCGGTGTCTCTGCCTCCCTTGGATAGAGGGAAGGAAAGTGAGTGAGTTCAGGGAGCCCCTCCCAGTCACAGACCAGGAGATAAAGGCTGAGGGTCTGATTCCTTCCCAGGACACCACTTAATCTTCCTGGTACCTCCAGATATAACCTAGGAAAGGTGGATTTTTTTTTTTTCTTTTTTGGGTCACACCCGCGATGCTCAGGGGTTACTTCTGGCTTTGCACTCAGGAATTACTACTGGTGGTGCCCACGGGACTGTATGAGATGCGGGGATCGAACTCGGGTTGACTACGCAAGGCAAACTGCTCCTCTTGGCTCTTCTGGTATTCCCAAACAGTTCCTGGCAGGGGGTGGGGGCAGGGAGGGATATGGTCGCTGTTCTAACAAAACTCTTGGTCACATTGAGCCACAGTCATGTATAACCTGCCTGAGGCCTTCTCGAATTTCTGATCTCTTTCTTTTGTCTCTTAACTCACAAATTAAGCAGAAATTGCTTTGGATCTATTCCATAGCTTCACTGCATTGAAACATGCACACACAGAGTTTATTAGTGAACACAGGGAGACACTCCTGGGGGTGACCAGACCTGGCGGTGGAGTAGGGCGTATGGCCCACAGGTGGGTCAGGATGCGGTGTCTGGAGTGAATCAGGGCTCTGAGATGAGGTGGCCCCTGAGTTCTGAACAGTCTCTTTAAAAACCCCTGCGTGGGGGCCAGCGTGATAGTACAGTGGGGAGGGCATTTGCCTTGCACGGCCAACCTGGGTTCGATCCCTGGCATCCCATATGGTCCCCAAGCACAGCCAGGAGTAATTCCTGAGCACAGAGCCAGGAATAACCTCTGAACATTGCTGGATATGGCCCAAAAAAGCAAAAAAAACCCTGAATGACTGATGTCTTTATGCTGATAATTCACCCCCACACCTCCTCGCTTCTCTCTCTCTCTTTCCTTAGCCTTTTACAAAGTTTTGTTTTATTTTTGCCATGGGGTCCTGAGTACTAAGACTGAATCTTTGATGTTACCATGATATGACTTCTCCAGTGGCCATTACCCTCCTTAACATGGAAATTCTGCAGTGGAGCACGTGGCTCCTGGTGGGGGTATAACCACCTCTGTGACCTTAGAGCACCAGCAGGACTTTGCTGCTAGAATTCCCTGGAGGCCAGTCCAGAAGCTGTTCTTGTAAATGTAGGAACAAATCATTTGAACCAAATGAATGGAATAATTATGTACTTCTTGAAGTTGTATGACAGTTTTGTATTTTTTTTTTCTCCCCAAAGCTAAAACAGGTTTTATGCGGAAGTAGTTCCACCCACCCTCCCCCCTTTTTTGGACCACACCTGGCAATGCTGGGATTACTCCTGGCTTTGCACTCAGGAATTACTGCTGGTGGTACTCTGGGTACCATATGGGATGCCAGGGATCGAACCTAGGTTGGCCACATGCAAGGCAAACACCCTACCTGCTAAACTATCGCTGTGGCCCCAGTTTTTTTTTTTTAATAGACTTTTCTTTAATAGGTTTGTCTGACTGGATCATTTGACTCTGGGATTTCTATCACAAAGCTGGCAATTTCTTTAATAGGTTTGTCTGACTGGATCATTGGACTCTGGGATTTCCACCACAAAGCTCTTCCTTTGCACATGGTGGTCTTGTTTGAGTTTGATTCTCCACGAGGACATAAGCACACGGTGTCCCAGAGTACAGAGCCAGGAGTTCCGGATGTCTTTCATGCCTCTTTCCCTCAAAACCTCATCGTCTTTGGACTATTTATATAGCAAATCTTAAGATCACCTGTTTGATCCCCTTTGACAGACTAGCGTGCCACTTGCTGACCCCTGACCTTAAAGGTGAAGGGAAGGAATCTTAATTTTCCATCAGGGATGTGGCTTAGTCGTGTGGCACCTGCTTAGCATATGTGAGGCCCTGGGTTTGCTCACCAGCACTGAAAAAACAAAAAGTGAAGTTGGGGGTACAGGTCACTTGTTAATACCCTTTTAAACGGCCAAGTGGAAAGCGTTGGCATGCTTCCTGCGGATTCTGGAATAGGGGGAGCAATTATTTTTGCAAATAGGTTGCTGGAGCACAAAGGTACATTCGGGTGCTCACTCTGCCAGCTGTTCTTTTCCAAGAAATTGCTTGACTATAATTCCCACATCCTCCAGAGTGGGGCAGGAAATGTGTGTGGGAACAAGTCACTGCAAACTGGCTTCCATAGTGGATCAGTTTCTAAACGATCATGGTTGGCTGTTCCTCAGCCCCGTGTCCTGGAATGGTTTTCTTGAGTCCTTTTGCTTTCACTTTTCCCTGGTCACCTACAATGTGAGGGACAGAAACCCAGTAAACGGTTCTTAATCGTTAGGGAGGGCTACTGCCAGGTCCTCCCTACCGGCTGAGAAGCCCATTGCTTGAATGTTCCGCAATTCCAGTGCAGTTCACGATTCCAGCATGTACGCTCTGAATGCTTTAGGAAGCCGAATTCATTCTGCTTAGGACAATGGAGAATTTGAGTTTAGTCAGCAGAGGCTTGCAGGAATCCAGTTGTACCTCAGTGGAGCCGAAATGAAAGGTGTTTTGATCTTGTCTTCTGAATCCACTTGAATACAATAAGCAGGGGCGGTGGCGAGTGTTTCATAAACAGTAAATTAAGAGACTGAAGATCGTGAGTTCTTACATCAAGTCAGCTGTTCTCTGACCAGCTGCCGCCACTCTGAATGGGTCCCGTGGTGAGAATCCTGGCTTGAGAGTTCGGCTCTTTAGTTTGGGTGTAGTTAGGGGTTTTGTTCTGGGGCCATACCTGGCAATGCTTAGGGCTTACTCCTGGCTCTGCCCTCAGGAATAACACCTGGCTGTGCTTGGAGGGTGCCGCGATCAGACCAGTCACCTAGCCTGGTATTATCTCTCCAGCCCCATGTGGTGGATTTTTGTTTTTATTTTAAGCATCCTGGAATGAGGTTTTATCCTTTTTCTTCCCTCTTTTTTTTTTTTTTTTTTTTTTTTTGGTCTAAGGACTGCATCACCTAGGTCCCCACATGGTGGAAGGAGTCGCTCTCACACCCGAGCTCTCTCACCCGAGTTAGACCTTAGTGGTTAGAAGGGCGTCTTCATCCAGTTACTTCTTTTTTCGCTATTAGAAATGAAGAAGCTTCTTTGGCCCACGTCAGGCCCTCGGCATTGTCTCTGCTCTCTTGCTCCCCGCAGAGAAGTCACAGGAAATACTTTCTTTTTCCCTTTCCTTCCACTGCCATTGAATTGAATTGGGTTGGGGTGGAATGGCCTGGCCCTCGCTCTTCCTGCCCGGGCCCTGGTGCTGGCGGCGAGTCTGCTTTCTGGTTCTCATGGGCACTTTTCTGGCTCTCTTACAGTCTAGCGTAAGCAATGCCACCGCGAAGGGACCCCCTCCCGGATCCAGACGCACACCTGGGCATGTGGCAGGCACTGAGCGGGCGGAAGGCGGCCACGCTCGGAAAAAGGCCAGTGGTGGAGTTTTTCTTTTTCCCTTTCATCTGTGCTTTTGTGGTGCTTATTGCCCCCAGGAGAAGCGGGGGCTTTCCCCGAGAGGATGCTCAGAGCCCCCTCCTCTAGCTCACTCACACGGTCTCTGTGCGTGGCTCTTCCACTCATTCCCTTTCCTTGCTGCCATGGCAGTGCCAGGCCCCATGCCAAGTGTACCCTGGGACTATAAAGGGCTGGGCCCCCCCCTTCGTCCTCATGCTCTCCTGCCCATCTTCCCTTCTCAACCAAGTGTCAGTGAGTTGTGTTTGTGTGGCGGGGTGAGAGCAGGGAATGGGAAGCAAGTATAGCAGAGGTGAGCAGAAGCCTGAAGTCCTGGAGGGTCCGTGAGGATAGAGAGTAAAGGACACTTAGGGAAGGAATCAGAGGAATCTGTGAAGAGGATCAGGAACTTCGAGTTAGTGGAAACCAACATTAATGGAACAGGCCTTGCCTTTATTTCACTGAAGAAAATTGAGCTAGAGGACTCTGGAGCTATTGTATAGTAGGGAGGGCATTTGCCTTGCAGTGGCTGATCCTGATTCGATCCCTGGTATCCCATACGGTCCCCCAGCACCACCAGGAGTAATTCTTGAGTGCAGAACCAAGAGTAACCCCTGAACATCACCTGGTGTGACCCAAAAACTGAGAAGGGGAGCAGGGATTAAGCTAGAGAGATTAAACTTCCTAACAGAAATGGCTTTCGAAAGTTTAAAGTCTGACAGCTTCCTCAGGAATGCCATCCTTCAGATGAAATTTTAATGAGTTGGACCTTTTCTGTGCACTCCAGATATAGTAACCGTGTCACTGTATATTCCCTGTCTTTTTTTCCTGCTTTTTTTGGTCTCACTCAGCGGTGCTCAGGGATTATTCTTGGCTCTGCACTCGGGAATTACTCCTGGCGGTGCTTGGGGAACCATATGGGATGCTGGGGATAGAACCCGAGTCAGCTGTGTATAAGGCAAATGGGCGTTTGCCTTCCCTGCTGTACTATAGCTCCGACCCCTTATATTTCCTGTCTTAATCATCCAAAACTAGATGATAGAGCAGTTGAATCTAATGCTTTCTAAAGACAAGATGTTACTGGGGCCCGAGCTAGTGTCCATGCTCTGCAGACCAGGAACCCTGTCCAACCACCCCCCCACACACACACACATGGTTCCATAAGCATCCAACCAGGAATATATCCTGAACACCACCAAAATAAATTAAAAGCGAACATAAAGAAATGGTGTTAAAGATGATGTAACATCATTTCTAATGATGGGAACTCCCCTGACACATACTAAGATAAGTGAAGGTACTCTTGTCCTTGCAAATGTACTTGGTTGTATTCCTTCCCAAAATACCCTGTCATCTCTGTTAAGTGAATATCTGTAAATGAGATTTTTGCTGCTTGGTAGAAGTCTGCAGTGGATAAAAGCAATGGTGGACATCAGACTTAAAATACATCGAAGGGGCCAGAGTGAAGTATAGTAGATAGGGCGCTTGCCTTGTATGAGGCTGACCTGGGTTTTATCTCCACCACCCATGTGGTCCCCTGAGTATAGAGCCAGGAGTAAGCCCCGATCATCCCCAGTTGTTGCCACAAACTCAAATAAATTGGAGAAGGCCCGGGAGATGGCTCTGGGGTCCAGAGCACAGGCTTCGCCTGCAGAGACCCTGAGTTTGGGCCCTAAGCTCTCTCCTCTCTCTCTCTCTCTCTCTCTCTCTCTCTCTCTCTCTCTCTCTCTCTCTCTCTCTCTCTCTCTCTTTGCCTCTGTCTGTCTCTCTCTCTCTCTCTGTCTCTGTCTGTCTCTCTCTCTATCTCTCTCTCCCTCTCTCCCTCTCTCTTCCTCTCTCCTCCTCTCTCAGCGATCTGCTTTGTATGGCACCAAAACAAGCCAAAGAATGACTTCCTTGCGTTGAGTACATGGCGGGTCGCCATTGCCTCCTACTCCCACTGTTATTGCTTGCTAATTATTCAGATATTTTGGGGTGGGGCTGCACAGGGAGCAAAGCCAGAATAGGCAGGTGCTCTGCTGTGACTCAGTGCCCCGGCCCAGCTAGTTGTAGATTGCATGGAGTGAATTGCTTCTGCTCTGACTGACGCCCCTGTATCTCCAACGGACATAGGGTCTTGACAGATTAAGTCATTGGTTTCCCTGTTACATGCCCCTGTACCCTTGTCCAGATGAGGTTTATGTGTTTGAATCTGTGGCCTTCCAAGCCAGGGCTGATAATGTGCTTCACTCTTCTTGGTGCTTCGGAGCCCTGGAGAGGGAACTTAGAGTTGATCCATTCTGTTGGAGACATGGTGTTTGTCAATGGCAGTGATACTGTTTGAGGCTTTTTCCCCAGTAAGACTTTTGAGCAGAGTCTTCTTTTCTGTGTGGAGGAAATAAACTTTCAGAGAAAATCTGTGCTTGTTACAGGTTCAGACTTTCTTAGAAATCTCATTTTATTCCTTGGCATCTTTCTCACATGATTAATAATTTTTTTTTGTTCATCTTCTCATTACAGTTTTTCATTATATTGATGCAAAAACTGTTGAAACAGTGCCTTAAAAGAAAATCGTTTGTGGCCCATGTAATTTATAAATACCCTTATAGATCATTCTGATGGATGCATATAAGTTATGCTAAAACTGTCCCATCATGGCTTGGGGAGCCAAATAGCGTCTGTGCATATTTGGAGTCATAAAATTAGTATCTATTATTGGGACTGGAGAGATAATACAGCAGGTAAAGTGCTTGCCTTGCCCGATGCTGACCTGAGTATGCTAATCTCCATAGGGTTCCCTGAGCATTGTGTGTGTGTATATATCTGTTAATCATAGGCAGTATCAGAATTTAAAGGAAGGGGCTGGAGCAATAGTCCTGCGGGTAGGGTGTTGCCTTTCACACGGCCAACCCAGGTTTGATCCCCAGCATCCCATAGGGTCCCCGAGCACTGCCAGGAGTAATTCCTAAGTGCAGTGCCAGGAATAACCCCTGAGCATTGCTGGTTGTGACCCAGAAAGCGAAAAAAAAAAAAAATTAAAGGAAGGGAAAAGTGTCCTTAAAAGGACGCTTTCTTTTCTTCTGATTGGATTTCACACATGTATCTTGGAGTAACTTGTTTTGACATGGAGGGAGAATTCGGGCAGTGGCAGGGAAAGAGAAGGGGCTGACCGTCTGCAGGGCAGGCGCTCTGCCCCTGGACTATCTCTCAGCCCTTGGGAGCACTGTCCCCAGGCTGAACATTGAGGATCGCTGGTATGTACCTGACTCATCTTTCCACTCAGTTCTGAAAGGTGACCCCAGGTGTGTGGACTTTCGGCCCTTATCCTTGATTCTGTTGGTGTACTTTATGGAGCATTTGCCTGAACTAGCCAAAATAATTGAATGATTCGACTGGGTTTCAGAATCATTAGAGAGGGTTCTTGAGATTTTTAGCATTTGCTTGTGATTAGCTAACTCAGAATGCTTTAGAAAGAATGTGACATCTTTTGTGGTACTCTTGCAGAATTCTTCCTTTCATAACTTAAAGATGGTGATACAGGAATGTCTGAAAAAGAAACTGTAGCTTAAAATAAGGGTTATAAGAGTAAGTTAAGAATCTTGGGGGCTGGAGCGGTAGCCCAGCTGGTAGGGCATTTGCCTTGCACGCAGCCGGCCTGTGCCGGCCTGGGTTCAATCCCCAGCATCCCATATGGTCCCCCGAGCACCACCAGCAGTAATTCCTGAGTGCAGAGCCAGGAGTAGCCCCTGAGCATTGCCAGGTGTGACCCAAAAAGCAAAAAAAAAAAAAAAAAAAAATCTTAAGAATTCAGGGGCGGAGAATAGCACAGCGGGTAGGATGTTTGTCTTACATGCAGCTGACCGGGTTCTATCCCCGGCTTCCCATATGGTCCCCCAAGTACTTCGAGGAGTGATTCCTAAGTGCAGAGCCCAGGTAACTCCTGAGCATTGCTGGGTGTGATTCCCACCCCCCCAAAAAAAAAATCTTAAGAATTCAGGGCTGGGGATCTAGTGCGTGAGGGAAGGCATTTGCTTTCAACTGCGCTGGCCACGGTCCTGCTTCAGACCCCAAGCACCGAGTATGGGCCCGCTACAGGGCTCGCTGCTGAGCACAGAGCAGGATTGTGGTTTAACTCTGCAAGCCAAATCCCGTCTTCCCCCTCAAAAAAAAAAAAACGAATCTACGAATTCACTGGATAGGGCAAAATTGAAAAATCAGTAGCCTTTACATACACAAAGCGGTAAAAGGTTAGGGGGATACAATGGTAATTTTAAAACATTTATAATAGCCACAAAAAATATTTCAGAATGACAGTAATGGGAAATGTAAGAACTTAGGGAGAAATGTGAGCGGCTTGGAGACTTGGAGGAAAAGCGCCAGCGTTAATGATGAGGTAGGTGAGCTGATTCTACAGAAAAGCAGACATTCCCCAAATCACCCTCAGAGCAGGGAGAAAGGAGAACTGCAAGGAAGGACTAGTTTAGCAGACAGCAGCCGAGCCTGTCTGTGACCGCTCAGCAGGGCGGGTGGCAGACACCGGCAGTCCCAAATGCCATCTAGGGCGGATGAAGAAGGTATCTCAGATCCAGGGAATAAAGGAGTGAAGGTGGACTTTAAATTGTTATTTGTTTAAATTTTATTTTATTATCCACCGTGAGATATACAATTACAACCATGTTCATGATTGGGTTTCAGTTATACAGTGTTCCAGCAACCATCCTCCACCAGTGCACATTTCCCACCACCACTGTCCCCAGATTACTTCCTGCCTCCCCCAACCTGCCTCTGGCAGGCACTTTGCTCTCTCCCCCTCCCTCCCTCCTTTTTACATTGTGGCTTGCCGACCTTTATTTAGGGATTATCATGTAAATCCCTTTGCATATATTCAATGCTCAGTCCTAGTCTGGCATTACCATTTCCAACAATTAGTAGAACACTGGTATATATTTATACCCTACAAATGAATGCAGTCATTCTATATCTGTCCTTTACTTTCTGCTAATTTCACTTAGCATTTCAATCTCCATGTCCATCCATTTGTAGACAAATTTCTTTTTTTTTTTTTTTTTTTTTTGCTTTTTTGGGTCACACCCGGCGATGCTCAGGGGTTACTCCTGGCTCTGCACTCAGGAATTACTCCTGGCGGTGCTCGGGGACCATATGGGATGCCGGGAATCGAACCCTGGCTGGCATGGGCCGGCCACGTGCAAGGCAAACGCCCTACCCGCTGGGCTATCGCTCCCGGCCCGTGTAGACAAATTTCATGACTTCGTTTTCCTGCATAGTATCCCACTGTGTAGATGTACCATAGTTTCTTTATCCAGTCTTCTGTTCTTGGGCATTCAGGTTGTTTCCAGTTTCTGGCTATTATGAATAGTGCTGTGATGAATATAGAAGTGCAGATAGTGTTTCTGCTGTGTGTTTTTTATCTTTGGGGTATAGTCTCAGGATTGGTATTGCTGGGTCAAATGGGAGTTCAATATCAAGTTTTTGGAGGAATGTCCATACTGTTTTCCAAAACGGCTGAACTAGTTGGCATTCCCACCAGCAGTGAATGAGAGTCCCTTTCTCTCTTCATCCATGCCAGCACTGGTCGTTCTTGCTCTTTTGGATGTGTGCCAGTCTCTGGGGTGTGAGATGACATCTCATTGTTTTGATTTGCATCTCTCTGATGATTAATGATGAAGAGCACTTTTTCATATGCCTTTTGGCCATTAGAATTTCTTCTTTGAGGAAGTTTCTGTTGAAGGTGGACTTTTTAATAAAAGGTGTCTGGAAAATAGCCAGCCTTGAAGTGAAGCCAGAATCTTATACCTGTTAAAAAACAAACACACATCAAAAAGAACAAGAACAATCAGTGCTGGCGCAGATGCAGGCAGAAAGAGACTCTCGTTCATTGCTGGTGGGAATGCCAACTGACCTAGTCTTTTTGGAAAACAGTTTGGACATTCCTCAGAAAGGTAGAATTGAGTATGGCCCAGCAATACTGCTTCTGGGAATATACCCTGTAGGCCCCAAAACAGCAGAAAGCGCCACCTGCACAGCTGTGTTCATAGCAGCGCTATTCACAATAGCCAGAATCTAGAAACAACCTGAGTGCCCAAGAATAGACGAGTGAATAGGAAATTCGGTACATCTACTCAGTGGAATACTATGCAGCTACCAAGAGAAATAAAGATACCAATTTTCTTTTTTAAAAAGGAATGACATGGAAAGTATCATGCTGAGTGAAATAAGTCAGAGGGAGACAGTCATAGAATGAGACATACCTGAGGACAGTAGAAACAAGGCCAGGAGGACTGACTGGTCACTGGTTGGAAACTTGCCAAGGGGAGTGGAGGCTGGGGTGGAGAGGGCAGTTAGGACAGAGAAGGGCCCACTAAGGCAATGATAGTTGGACATAATCACTTTGGGCAAGAACTGAGTGCTGAGAGTGGGTAAAGGGATGTACAGGTTGGCCTTTTAGTATCTGTCTTGCAGACCATAATGCCCAGAAATGAATGGTGTGTGGGGTGGGGGGGAGTGTCTGCCATAGAGGCAGGCTGCTGGGGTGTGGCAGGAGGGAAACTGGGAATGTTGGTGGTGGGAAATGTGCCCTGTTGCAGGGACAGTGTCGGGACACTGCCTGGAACCCGAGAGTGAGCAGCTTTGTAACTGTGTATCTTTCGGTGGTTCAATTAAAATAAAGACTAATGGCTTCAGGGGCAGAGAGGGACAGCCTAGAGGTTCCGGCGCCTGCCCGTGGTGCCATGGCGACCCTGGTTCAGTGTTGGCACTGCATGCCATGCCCAGGCACGGTGGTCTGAGCACCTCTTGGTGTTCCCAGCGTCCCTGAAACAGAGGAACAGTGCTCCAACTGGCTTAGGAGCAGCAGTATATAAACAGAAAATCAGGGCCGAGAGGGGTAATGCTGAGGCTGCCCCCCCCCACCACCAAAAAGGTGACAGCCCCTGAGAACTCCCCAGCTAAAGGGCAGTGTGTGCCTTGGGTGCCTTGACTAAGAGGGCGTCCTTGGGTGCCAGCACCAAAATGCAAGGAGGGCGGGCTTGGAGCACTGTGGCCCAGGGTACAGGCTTGTGTCAAGCATGCAGCCCCCAGCACTCAGCTACGGGGTCCAAGCACCAGAGCCCGGCCTGCACGCTGCCTGTGTGTCACTGGCCACTGCATCCACAGCAGCACGCAGAGAGAGCTGGAGGGATGGTAAACATATTGTTTTCCTTACTAATGATTTCTTTTTATTTTGGCTTTTGGGGTCACACCCAGTGATGCTCAGGGCTTGCTCCTGGCTCTGCACTCAGGGATTACTCCTAGCGGTGCTCAGGGGAACATATGGGATGCCAGGGATCCAACCTGGGTCAGCCACATACATGTAAGGCAAACACCCTTCTGGCTGTGCTATCACTCCGACCCTCTTTTTTTTTTTTTTTTTTTTTTTTTTAATTTGTCTGTTTGAGCCACTCCTGGGAATGCTCAGGGGTTACTTCTGGCTCTGCACTCGGGAGTTACTCCTGGCAGTGCTCAGGGGACCATATGGGATGCCAGGGATCAAACCTGGGTCTGCTGTGTTGCAAGGCAAACGCCCTCCCCTGCCGTACTATCTGTCCCCATCTTCCTAGTTTTTGGTCACATCAGTGGTAACTGGGGCTTGCTTGCTTCTGGTACATGCAGTCCTGGGCTTGTGGCTCAACCCCTAAGCTGTCTGTCTGGTATAAGGAAAGACTTTAAAAATGTGACTCAAAATCCAGAAGCAATGAAAGAAAAGATTAGATACATTTAACTACATATAGCATCCCCTATATGCATGACAGAAATGGTGTATAAGGAAAAGGAATCAAGAGCTGACAATGCAGGGGCGTTTTTACAGCATATATCACGGACAAAAGAAAAAACATCCTCAATGTACAAAATGGCCCTTATCGCTTCTCGGCCTTTTGGCTAAGATCAAGTGTAGTATCTGTTCTTATCAGTTTAATATCTGGTACATCCTCTGAGGACAATATATTAAATGGATTTTTGGAATTAGGAGTTGGAATAGGAGCTTGCTCCGTCTACTCCACGCATTGACCTGGTATTGCAGTACCTCCAGGAACGGTGCACCCCCCACGGGGACAAAACTTTGGTTTAGGGACCGGAGCGATGGCCCAGTGGGTAGGGCGTTTGCCTTGCACGCGGCCGGCCCGTGCTGGCCCGGGTTAGATCCCGGCATCCCATATGGTCCCCTGAGCACCGCCAGGAGTAATTCCTGAGTACAGAGCCAGGAGAAACCCCTGAGCATTGCTGGGTGTGACCCAAAAAAATAAATAAATAAAATAAAAGGCAGCAGTGAAATGAGTTTGGAAACATCCAAGTTAGATCATCTTCCCATGATGTGTTAGAGGTTGCATTCACTGGTCTTATAGGACAGAGAAGGTGGCCAGAGGATGCTGTGCAGACCTGAGATGTGGGACTGACCGTACCTGCACACCAACCTGCCGCTTGCATGGGACAGTTGGTTTCAGTAGTTCATTACTTGCAGAAACAATGGATTGAGTTTTTCCCTGAACTCTTGTTGACATCAGGGTTAAAGCCCAGTCACTTGCTCTATCTTTCCTGGGTGCTTAAGATTCACAATAAATTTTTCTGTTTCAGAATTTGGGGTTCACCTAGCAGAGCTGACCGTAGATCCCCAGGGGGCACTGGCAATTCGTCAGGTGAGTCCAAACTGATCGGTCCTCAAAGAAATGCCCCTTTATTAGTGATGAATATTCTTAGGAGAAAAAGAATGAGGCCAGTATATAAATAACCTGGAAGCTCAGGATGGAGTGATAGCACAGCGGTGAAGGCACACAGCCTTGCACACAGCTGATCCAGGTTTCATCCCCGGCTTCCCATATGGTCCTCTGAGCCATCCGGTCTGACTCTGAGTGCAGAACCAGGAGTAAACCCTGAGTACCACCAAGTGTGGCCCATAAACTAATAATAATAACAACAACAACAACAACCTGGAAGTTTGTACTATAAATGAATGTGTCAGCCCCTGTACCCACTTTAGGTGTGAAGAAACCTCACAACTCTTTACTTTCTTTCCAGCTGGCCTCAGTCATTTTGAAGCAGTATGTGGAGACTCACTGGTGTTCCCAGTCAGAGAAGTTCAGGCCTCCTGAAACTACGGAGAGGGTAAGGGAGTTCCTTGATTAATCACACAGAGAAATTTGAGGAACCATTTTTTTGTTTGTTTTTAAGAAACTGGCTCTCAATATCTGCATTGACGCACTTAAAAAGAAACTAAGGAGAAAAGATGATTTCTAGCAGGCGATGGGTTAGGCTGACCTATGATCAAATTTGAGTACTGTGTTTTTCTAGCTATAAGACCATGAAAGTATTTTAATTTCTAAGCTTCCTTTTTTTAAAAATTTAAAATTAAAGGCCAACGAAATGTTTCAGTACTAGAGCACTTGCCTTGTGTGCGTGAAGTCCTCGGTTACATTTTAGTACCATAAAATAAGTATTAATAAAACAGTCTATGAATAATAAAATTAGGGCTGGAGAGGGAGTACCATTGGGCACTTGGTCTTGCATACAGCCAACCGGGTTTGATCCTGCATCACATGTGGCTTCTACAGTGCCTCAGGAGTGACCCCCTGAGCAGAGCCAGCAGGAAGCCCCAAGCATCAACAGATGTGACCAAATCAAAGATAATAATGTTTAAGAGCTAGAGGACAGGGTTTTAAGGCTTGACATGTCCAACCTCTGTTGTATCCTTGGCGTTGCACATGATCCCTGAGCACAGAGCAGAGAGAGAACCCTGTGCACTGCTGGGAGTGGCCGAAAACCATTAAATGAATGAAGGCAGCCTCAGCAGAAATGAGAAAATGCCACTTTAAGGAATTTCAGAATATTGGAAACACATGCAAAATTCTGACACCAGCTTTAAAGACCGTCACATTTCTTCCTGGTGCTGTGCCATTGTCCTGTACCCACGGGCAGTTTTGAGGCACCATCAAGCCGTGCTGCCCATTGGGACGTTCTGGGAGCTGTAAGACCGTCTGTTCAGTCGTCTTACAGCTACCAGCCTTGACAGCTGTTGAAACTTGCAGTGAGGCGAGGATAACTGAGGAATTGAAATTTTATAAAATCTCATTTTACACTTAAATGGCCAGGTATAGGGGCTACTGTCATGGACATTTTGAACTTACATGTAGAGCTCATGGATGGACTCCAAGTGTTTGTCGAGTTTAGCATCAGCTTTGGATAGACATCTGTTCACGTTGTGTTTCTAAGTTAGCAGGACTCTGCCAGTGACCTGACTCTTGGTCTAATGACAGGTGGGTGGGTTATCCTCCTCTGCAGGCAAAGATTGTGATCCGGGAGCTGTTGCCCAATGGGTTGAGAGAATCCATAAGCAAGGTGCGCTCCAGTGTGGCCTACAGCGGTGTCAGCCATTGCCCACTGGGACTGGCCTGAAGCCTGGCCCCAGCTCTTCAACCTGCTGATGGAGATGTTGGTGAGCGGAGATTTGAACGCGCGGTCCACGGCGCCATGCGAGTCCTCACAGGTATCGAAGCCTTGGCCGTGGCATTGGTGTTTGCAGCCCGAGGACGCTTCCATGAAGCCCTGCCGTGGAGTGGCTCAGGCCAGTCGGAATCGACCTTTGTCACAGTCCCTGATAATCCGACTCTTTTAGCCATTCTTCCATCCTGTTCTTGTTGCAGTGACCTGGCGAGAGTCACATGCAGTTGTGCTTCTGGGGTTGCCTCAGCTGAGTCACTCACACTTGCTTGCCAGGGGTCACACTCATTCTCTCGTGGTGGGCAGTGTCATTTACTACAGCTATGTCCTTGGGTACGTCTGCTCTGTCCCAGCCATCACACCATCAGTGCCGCATCAGGATGCCAGGACGGCACTCGGCATGGGCGGCCCCAGGACCCGACTCTGCCTTATACTCGCTTTATGCTGTCCAGCCGACTCCTGGTCTCTCCCCAGCGTTTGTCTCCCGTGTCTGTCCCCTGTTGGAGTGAATTTTGCCGTCAGTGATGTCGGCGTGTAGTACTTTGATTAAATCCAGACTCGGAAGTCTGCTCCCGGCTGTGTGGAGCTGGTGGTTTGTGCTGTGCCACCAGGTCCAAGAACATTCAGGGAGTATTGGGGCCACACACAGCGCTGAGCACTGAGGTGGGAGCACCCCGGACCTCCTGCAGCCAAAGAGTGTGCTCAGCCCATGGAGAGCTTTCCAGGCAGAGGATTAGTCTTCCTTGTCATGGGAACGCTCCTCACTGTACATGGCAGCCCCCGGAGTTACCCCGCAGAGCTGGGGGGCAGGACTGTGGTGCAGGCGTGAAACACGGCATCTGACCCAGTGCCCTGCTGCTGCAGCCGCTTCTCTTCCTGCCCCTCCACCTGTCCTTCCCTGTTTGATGCTGAAGTTGTGATGACTAGGGGCGCATGTGTGTTCCACTTTTTGCAGGCAGCACTCACCTGGGTGAGCGGAGATTTGAATGTGGCACCCAAGGGTGTCCTAGGTGCCTGCTGAAGTGGTTCCCGAGGTGCTTTCTCGAGTGTTCCTGGGATACTCACCTGAGTGCTCCCTAGATGCTTGCCAGTGAGCCAGCCTCCCTACCCCTAAAGGATTTTGCTTTTGGAGGAGACCCCCATCACACAAGTGGCACTTACCTGGTGATTCTAGCCCAGGTGGGCCTGTGGTCCCGTGCTAATGCCCTGGGACATGGTTCTGGGGATTACTTGGGCCAGCTCCATACTCAGTGGTTCCTGGACAGCCCAGCAGTACTCGGGGGACATGCAGTTCTGGGAATGGTATCGACTACATTCAAAGATACGCCCTAAGCGCTGTACTGCCCAGCCCAAGGTTATCTTCTTTGGGTTTTTTTCTTTTTGGGGCCACACCCAGCAGTGCTCAGGGCTTATTCCTGGAGTGGTGCTCAGGGGACCATGTGGGATGCGGGACAGCTCGTGCAAGGCAAGCGCCCTCCCTCGCTGTGCTGTTGTTCTGGCCCGAAGGCAGGTGGGTTTAACAGTGTTGCTTTCTTTGTAGAGTTCACTCGAGAAGTAACAGACACGCAGATGCCACTTGTCGCTCCTGTCATTCTCCCAGAGATGTATAAGATCTTCACCATGGCCGAGGTATGACATTTCAGCGCTACGATCCAGTGGATAACAGTCACTCAGGCTCTGGTCGGCCTCAGGGGCTGCTGTTGTTTTGCCTCTGGTCCCACACTTGGAAATGATAAAGATTCCAGTTAGCATCAGAGCTGTCACTTATGACCCCTGTAGGCAGACTTTGGTCGGAGTGAGATGCTGCATTGCCTCTTCACATGCCTCACACCTCCTGGCACGCTGTGACCCTGAAGTCCTCAGTGTCATCCACTGCCTCTGGTCTCAGCAGCGTATTCCACTTAAGCTTGGTAGCCTCAGCTGAATCTTTTTTTAATTTTTCAAATTTTATTACACCACTTTTAGACATACAATTGCAAGATGCTCATGCTCGAGTTTTGGTTCTACAGTGTTCCAACACCCATCCCTCCACTCGAACCCATCTCCCATCACCAATGTTCCCACCTCCCTTCCCCCTCCCGCACCCAACTATCTAGCGGGTTCTGTGTATCTTTTCTCTCCTCTCTATCTCTCCCTCCCGCCTACCTTTCCTACACATCGTAGAATGCAGTACATTAAAGGACAACTGTTTCCACTAGTTTGATGGACCGTGCGGCCGCAAGCGGCTGTGCAATTTAGGAGCCTCATGGTCAGCGTCTGGACATCAGCTGAATCTTTTGAAGCAGTTTTATCAGTGTTTTTATACATTACAATCCCTCCATAATACTTGTGGAGGTTTTTTTTGTTTGTTTTTTATCACACTCGGCAATGCTCGGGTTACTCCTGGCTCTGCACTCAGGAATTACTCCTGGGAGTGCTCGGGGACATATGGGATGCCGGGAATTGAACCCAGGTTGGCCATATGCAAGGCAAATGCCCTCCCCATTATCTTACTGCTCCCAGCCCAATAATGCTTATTTTCATATATTTGATCTATAGATGAATCATAGCCCAAACCTTCCAGCCCACAGAAGTCCTTGTATATGGCCAGTTTCCCCAGAAAGTTCTCACGTTCTCCCACCTTTCATCCCCTGAAGTACACAAGTCTGTCACCTGGACATGCCTGAATGCGTGACATTTTCTGTCCCCTCAGGACTACAGTCCCGTGCCAGGATTCAGTAGTCAGAGTGTGGTTCTCCCCCTAGCAGGCTCCCACATGAGTCTTAGGACTGCTCTCCCATCTCTCACCAGGTCTACGGGATCCGGACCCGTTCGCGGGCTGTGGAGATTTTCACCACTTGTGCCCATATGATCTGTAACATGGAGGAGCTGGAAAAGGTGACAGGCTTCATGCTTTCTCCAGGTCTTCAGCCAGGTGGGCGGGCAGCCCCAGAACACATGGCAGCCGTGTAGTGGACAGGGTCAGCGCCTGGGGACGTTTTCCTTCTGTATGTCGCTAGCTGCCCTTTTTGCTGGAGCTTGATCATCATTCAGAGCTTGGCTCCTTTGCATGGGCCTCCGTGTGAAACAAGCTCGGTGCAGACCATGGGTTCCGATCAGGGAGAGCAGCTTTGCTCTTGGTGAGGGGCTACGGGTGCTGGGTATGGGACCAGTGAGTGAAGTATCGTGATTTTCTGGCCGCCCGTCTCCGTGTTCCCGACACGGGCTGTGTGCTGAAACTGTTTCTGTCGAGCTTGATTCCTGTGTCTTTCTCAGGGTGCTGCCAAAGTCCTGATCTTTCCCGTGGTGCAGCAGTTCACGGAGGCCTTCGTGCAGGCCCTGCAGATCCCCGACGGCCCCACCTCTGACAGTGGCTTTAAGATGGAAGTCCTGAAGGTAAATGCGCTGCCGCCGCTGCACGGCTCATGAGTCCTGGCACTTTCTCCCGTGCCGCTTGTCCCTCTTGGGTTACTCGCCCTTTCCTTGGCTGTCTCAGGCAGTGACGGCGCTGGTGAAGAATTTCCCGAAGCACATGGTGCCTTCCATGCAGCAGATCCTGCCCATCGTCTGGAACACCCTCACCGAGAGCGGCTTTATATCCTTCCGCCAGGGTCTGTCATCATGGTTGTGTGGTTGCAGTTTTGTCCATGAGGAGTTTTTAAAGGGGACCATACCTGGTGGTGCTCAGGGCTTACTCCTGCCTCTGTGCTCAGGGATCGCTTCAGCGAGGCTCAAGAGACCATATAGAGTACCAGGGATTGAGCCTGAGTCAGCTGTGTGCAAGGGTGTACCTGTCTGCTCAGTCTCGTTGCTGATCCTCCCGGCAGCCCTGTGCTCTGCTGTCCTCTGCAGTCCTGTTCGTGAGCTTTATTTCCAAATTTTCCCTCTAGTGTCAGAGTGTGTCAATTGCCTTCTGCAGAGTGTGTGCAAGGCAGATTCCAAGTTGGGTTCCTTTACTCTTCATCATACTTATGTGGAGAACAGAAGTAAATTACACAGAAGAAGTAGAAGATCCAGTGGACTCCGATGGTATGTAATTTATCTGATCTTAACAGAAACATAGGAACCGAGAGAGGACAGGAGACAGGGCGCCATGAAATAGAGACCGAGAGAGGACAGGGAGACAGGGCGCTGGCCATGAAACAGAGACCAAGAGAGGACAGGAGACAGGGCGCTGGCCGTGAAACAGGGACCGAGAGAGGACAGGGAGACAGGGCGCTGGCCGTGAAACAGGGACCGAGAGAGGACAGGGAGACAGGGGCGCTGGCCGTGAAACAGGGACCAAGAGAGGACAGGAGACAGGGCGCTGGCCGTGAAACAGGGACCGAGAGAGGACAGGGAGACAGGGCGCTGGCCGTGAAACAGGGACCGAGAGAGGACAGGGAGACAGGGCGCTGGCCGTGAAACAGGGACCGAGAAAGGACAGGAGAGAGCGATCCTGGGAGGCCGCAAGGGGAAGATGGCGGGCGCGGACAGCGCTTGGTGCCGTGCCGGCGCCTCTGGCAGGGCTCAAGAGACTTTTCCCTAAACAGTTCTAAGAGCAGGACTGCCCCAAATGGTGGCTTTCTTCTCACTACCAGCATGAAGTGGGTGCCGTGTTCAAGCCTACACATTGATGTTCCCAAGGATCCAACCAAGCCTGTGAAATGCCGTGATCTCTCACTGAGGTTTACCCCGTCTTGTTTATGAGGAAACCGGGGTGCACAAAGATGACGGACTTGCCCCTTGTCCTCCCCGCAGTAGTGGAGTTTAATTCCCAGCCCCAGCCTTTCTTCCTTTAGAAGAAGCCCCACAGTTCTTTCCCATTTTGTGTTCTGGGAATCAACAGCTAGTGCCTTTTTTGAAGTTGCCTTGAAAATTCCTTTAGGGGCTGGAGAGATAGCCCAGCGGGTAGGGCGTTTGCCTTGCGCGGCTGGCCCATGCCGGCCCGGGTTCGATCCCGGCATCCCATATGGTCCCCCGAGCACCGCCAGGAGTAATTCCTGAGTGCAGAGCCAGGAGTAACCCCTGAGCATTGCCGGGTGTGACCCAAAAAAGAAAAAAAAAAAAAGAAAGAAAATCCCTTTAGCTTCCCAGAGTGATACACAGCAGGGAGG
The DNA here is from genome assembly GCA_021461705.1 of Cryptotis parvus. NCBI lineage: Eukaryota > Metazoa > Chordata > Mammalia > Eulipotyphla > Soricidae > Cryptotis > Cryptotis parvus. The sequence goes on along the minus strand of JAJIBD010008498.1, from coordinate 14,764 downwards.
GCATTGCCATGTGCACAGCCCACCTGAGTTCAATCCCCACCATCCCATATGGTCCCATGAGACCGCAGGAATGATCCCTGAGTGCAGAGCTAGGAATAACCCCTGGGTATCGCTAGGTGTGACCCAAAAGGCAAAAATGGAAAATAAAAGCCCTTTTGGTGCAAACTCACTTCACCTGTCTAAGCTCATCCTGGAGCAGCTTGACCCGCAGGCTGGCCGCCAGGAAGCTGCTCCACACTCGTCCACTAGGTCAGTAAGCCCTGAAGCCATTTTCCTGGCCATCAGGACGCTGCTCCACACTCATCTCCTAGGTAACAGTATCTGATGAACCAGACACGTTGTACAAGCGCCTGTCAGTTTTAGTAAAGGCCATGATAAGGCTGTGTTAGACAGTTACGAGTATTTCGCTGGTTGCTTGCTGCCAGAGAGCTCGGGCTCTCCATTAAAGTGCATGAGCCGCCAAGGAAAATAGAGAGATTGACGCTTCTCAAATCAGTGCACATTTTCAAGAAGCACAGAGTTCAGTACGAAATGAGGACGCTTTACAGGTGCTTAGAGTTAGAGCATCTGACGGGAAGCACAGCCGACGTCTACCTGGAGTATATTCAGCGGAATCTCCCTGAAGGCGTCGCCATGGAAGTGACCAAGACAAAGCTGGAACGGTTACCAGAACACATTAAGGCACCAATCTGGGACACGATGCCCAAAGAACAAAAAGGAAGAAAGCAAGTCCTGAAGTGTCGGGGCTCTGAAAGGAGGGGCGGGCGATCCCCCAGCTGCCCGGCCCCTCTGCTCTGCTGAGCCCACCGTCATCGCGCAAAAGCAGAGAATGGGCCTTGGTGGCGCGAGTCACTGCCAGCTGTTGAGAAAGAGGCACTGTACCCATTCTCTTATGCAAGACATTCTCACTCTCGATTCTGACTTTAACCAATGTGAGCAAAAGAAACTTTTGTGCCAAAAGATTCCAAGTTATGTCTTATCATTCTGCTATCACTCAGTTACTGGTTTATGCTACTACTATTGGCATATTCTGTTCCTTGTATTCATTGAAGTAGCCCTAACCGTTGTTTTTTTTTATTTGAAAAGACTAAAAGGAACCTTTGGTTGACTTAAAAAAAAAAAAAAAAAGAAAGGACAGGAGACATGGCGCTGGCCGTGAAACAGGGACCGAGAGAGGACAGGAGACAGGCGGCTTGCTGTGAAACAGGGACCGAGAGAGGACAGGGAGACAGGGGCGCTGGCCGTGAAACAGGGACCGAGAGAGGACAGGAGACAGGGCGCTGGCCGTGAAACAGGGACCGAGAGAGGACAGGAGAGCAGGGCGGTGGCCGTGAAACAGGGACCGAGAGAGGACAGGAGACAGGGGTGCCAGCCGTGGAACAGGGACCGGAGAGAGGACAGGAGGCAGGGCGCTGGCTGTGAAACAGGGACCGAGAGAGGACAGGAGACAGGGCGCTTGCTGTGAAACAGGGACCAGAGAGAGACAGGGAGACAGGGCGCCGGCCGTGAAATAGGGACCGAGAGAGGACAGGAGACAGGGCGCTGGCCTTGCGTGCTGTTGACCCTGGTTCACTCCCCAGCACCACACATGGTAGTTTGAGCACGGCCACCAGTGATCCCTGAGCATAGAACCAGGAGTAAGCCTTGGGCACTTCTGGGTGTGGTGCCCTCCCAAAAAAGGAAAAATGAGGGATAACTTAGAAAATAAACCTAGGGGAAAGGAGTCTGAAATGGGCAAAGGCACAATGTAGAGGCCTCTTTCTCTTTGGTGAGCTCTCATTGAATTCCAATGTGTTACAAATGAGGAAATAAGAATTTGAAAATCTTTCAATCATAGATTTTTTTTTTTTTGAATCATGGAATTTCTGAGCTGGAAGGGAGACGCTTTTCTTATCAAGGTCATCTTATCCAGCCTACTTTTGGCATCTTTTCTTCTCGTTTTGGTACCCCAGGTAATGCTTCCATTTCTGTTTTAATATTTTAAATATTTCAGGTCAAAAATAGACATGCTATTACTGGGGCCATAGTACAGCAGGAAGGACATTTGCCTTGCAGACAGCTGACCAGGTTTGATCCCTGCATCCCATATGGTCACCCCAAGCGCTACCAGAAGTAATTCCTGAGTGAAGAGCCAGGGTAACCCCTGAGTATTGCCAGATGTGACCCAAAAAGCTAAATAAACAAGCAAACAAATAGACATGCTCAGAAATATATTCAGTATTCTGATTCTTTCATTTGAAAAATCAGAGAATTAACTTGGATTAATTTCTTTACTTCGTCCCCTTTCCATTTCTTAGAAATAGTAATTAGCAGGTCAGGCCAGAGCAATAGGACAGTAAGTAGAGCACTTGCCTTGCATGCAGCTGATGTTGGGTCAGCCCCTAACACCCATATGTCTCCTGAGCCCAGCAGGAGAACCAGAGCCAGGAATAAGACCTGAGCACAGCCAGGTGTGGGCATACACCCAGAAAAATGATGAGAATGAAAAGAACTAGCAAGTACTTATTAAATTGTAAAAAGTAATTTTCATTCCAGCATAATTGCGTTCATTTTGCTTTCTTCTTAAAATCTTCTGTTATGTATTTCCTCTAGGTGAAGTCCTGGGCTTTGAGAATCTCGTCTTTAGCATTTTTGAATTTGTCCATGCTCTACTAGAAAATAGCAAATTCAAAAGCACAGTTAAGAAAGCCCTGCCTGAGTTGATATACTACATTATCCTGTACATGCAAATCACTGAGGAACAGGTAAATGATGTTCGGGAGATGGTTACAACCTTGTATTTTCAGAGTTTGCCTGGAATGTGAGATCAGGTGACATGGGCCTACTTGATACAAATAGACACTAGAAGAACAGCTTCAGGGGCCGAGAGCAATAATTCAGCAGGAAGGGCATGCGGGTAGGCCTGGCATGTGGGTTCGATCCCCAGCATCCCATATGGTCCCCTGAACACTGCCAGGAGTAATTTCTGAGCGCAGAGCCAGGAATAACCCCTGAGCATTGCTGGGTGTGACCCTAAAAAACAAATAACAGGGCGGAGGCGATAGCCCAGCGGGTAGGCGTTTGCCTTACCGCCGTGGCCCATGTCGGCCCGGGTTCGATCCCGGCATCCCATATGGTCCCCGAGCACCGCCAGGAGTGATTCCTGAGTGCAGAGCCAGGAATAACCCCTGAGCATCGCCCGGGTGTGACCCAAAAAGCAAAAAAAAAAAAAAAAACAAATAACAGCATTCACTCAGAACAGCTTCAGGTCAAGTTCTGGGCAAGTTATGGTGTCATTCTGTTGCCAAATTCCTGGTTATTGGGAACTTTTACCATTAGGATGACTTGGGAACTTTACCAAAGTTTTAAGGCCAGGGGGCCAGAGCAATAGCCCAGCGGGTAGGGCATTTGCCTTGCCGCCTTGGCCCATGCGGCCCAGGTTCGATCCCGGCATCCCATATATGGTCCCAAGCACCACCAGGAGTTATACTTGAGTGCAGAGAGCCAGGAGAAACCCCTGAGCATTGCGGGTGTGACCCAAAAAGCAAAAAAAAAAAAAAAAGTTTTAAGGCCACTCACCTTAGTATGTAGATAGCTATTTGTTATAATTTGTGAAATGTCATTATCAGATCATTAAGCAGGTTAGCGTATCAGTAGCCCAGGAAAGTGCATTGAAAATATAAAGTAGTGCCTCTCTTTATAGAAATGACACAGGACTTGGCAGTTTGCTAATAAAATACCCTATCAGACTTAGCATAGTTGGAAACTTAGCATTCAAGGATTGACGGCTAATTGACAATATAGAGGGGCTAGTAATTTACCCAATTCTGAAACTTTTTTTTTTTTTTTTTTTTTTTGGGTCACACCCGGCAATGCTTAGGGTTTCTCCTGGCTCTGCACTCAGGAATTACTCCTGGCGGTGCTCGGGGACTCATATGGGATGCCGGGATCGAACCTGGGCATGGGCCAGCTTGGCAAGGCAAACGCCTCACCGCTGGGCTATCGCTCTGGCCCTGAAAGCAATTTTTTTACTGGAGAACAGTAACCATTGCTCCTTACTTTGACAAAGGGTTTGCTTCTCTGCATCAGGATGACTTTCAAGACTCAAGTTCAGTTGGAGATATTTTTTTTTAAGTGGCAGTCTCTGTGTTTTGACGAGAAACAGGACAAATGAGCCAGGATAGCAGCTTCGCCAGCCTAACCCTGTCATCCTTTCAGATCAAAGTCTGGACGGCGAACCCCCAGCAGTTTGTGGAAGACGAAGGCGACGACCACGTTCTCCTACACGGTTAGGATTGCTGCCCAAGATCTCTTGCTGGTAAGGCTTGCGGTGCTGACCCAGTCTTCCTTATCAGCCCCTCTATCCTCCTAGTCACGGCCTGAATGGCGACTCCATCTCAGTTTTTCCCCTCTGAGTGAGATTCGGCATTTCCCCCAAAATCACTGGTTCTGATTCATTTGTAAAGTTGTTCCCCTGGCGATGTGGCCCACTGCCAAAAGTACACACCTTACAGGTGTTTGGTTTTGATTTTGGGGTGTTTTGTTTGTTTGGTTTGTGTTTTTTTTTTTTTTTTTTGGCCATACCTGGTGGTGCTCAGGACTTAAATCTGGCTCTGCCTCAGGAATTGCTCCTGGTGCTTCCTGTTTGTGGCTCTAGGGATTGAGCCCATTAGGCTGCATGCAAGGCACATGCCTTAGTCACTGCTCCCTCTGGCCTGAAGTGTGGGCTCTGTTTCTGCACAGCAAAATAAAAACTGTTTAAAGAGTAAAGTTCTAATGAGTAAGAGTTGTTGAATCAGGTACATGTGGTTAATTCACTCTTGGGCACCCAGTGGGGACCATGTTTTTCTTACAAGCAAACAAATGAACTGAATATGTGGAGTAAATGTACATGGGGGCCCAGGTCTCAGTCTGAACCCAGGATTGCCATGTACAGAGCAGGGAGACACGCCCTTTGAGCGCTCTCCCTGATGCCACAACCTGTTCTCCAGCAGTAGTCTGTGGTACAGGACAGGTTGGCAGAGTTAAAATTTAAATAGCTAGAGTCGAACATTCAGATGTCTGCTCCTGTTTACTTTGGCTGTGACCAAGTGTAGAATTGCCTTGTGGCTGAAGTTCAGTGAAGAGGTTGCCAGTTTCTGCCTGTTGGGTAGAAGTTTTTGTGGTTGTTGGTGGATTCCTTAGAAGTTTAAGGCTCAAACCGGAGCGATACTCCAACGGTTAGGGCGTTTACCTTGCACTCGGCTGACCTGGGTTTGATCTCTGGCATCCCATATGTTCCCTGTGCACTGCCAGGAGTAATTCCTGAGTGCAGAGCCAGGAGTAAATGCCTGAGTATCACCGGATGTGCCCACCCCCCAAAAGAAAAATAAAGCAAAAAAATAAAAAGAAGCTTAAGACTCGTTTGGTGGTCAACATTACTTTAATGAAGAGATTACTCCCCAGCGACTAAACATCAGATTCATTGTCACCCAAAACTGAATCTGTCTTTGCTCACTCAATTCTACTAAATATAGCCAAAAGGAATAACTAGTAATCTTGGCCAAGCCTAGAGACTAGAGAAACACAGATATTACTTGAATTTCACTTGAGATCTTGGATATATTTATGATACACCCAGTCAGGGCATTACGTATTTGTGTAAATGCGTTTTATTTACTCGGTTTACAGGTTCACTGTGCAGAGATAGATTAATCAGTCCCTGGTCTCTCTTCCTAGGCTGTGGCAACAGATTTCCAGAACGAGGCGCAGCCGCCTTGGCGCCGCAGCCCAGCCGCCATTTGCAAGAAGCCGAGCAGACCAAAAACAGCGGCGCTGAGCACTGGTAAGGGGGCAGGCCCCCCGCCCCCAGACCCAGCAGCAGGCCCTGCTGTGTCTTTGTCCACTGCGTTTTGTTTTCTCTTTACTGGTTTTAATTGGTTGACATTATCAAAAGATTTCAGGGTTTCAAATCCTAATTTTAAATCATCAGATGAAAGCATTTCTTAGGCATCTTAAGATTACAGGTTTAGGGCGGGCGTAGCCCGCGGTAGGGCGTTTGCCTTGCCGCGGCGGCCTGTGCCGGCCTGGGTTCGTCCCGGCATCCCATATGGTCCCCGAGCACCGCCAGGAGTAATTCCTGAGTGCAGGCCAGGGTAACCCTGAGCTTCGGGTGTGCCAAAAGCAAAAAAAAAAAAAGTTACAGGTTTATTTACTCCTTTGGGAAAAAAGCTTGAAAGGAATAACTTCTGTTTTGCTGTTGATGTTTCTTGTGTTTTGGTTTGAGATTTAGTTGGCGTGTATGTATATAAAATATTAGTTGCAGGCATATAAAATAAGGCCTAGTAATTGATTCTACCACAAAGCAATTGTCATGGGTCTCTCTGGTTAATGTTTATTATTATCAGGGACAAGACAGAGGTCAGCCGCCTGGAGTGCATGACCGGGTTTAAGTAGCCCCAGAGTACTGCCAGGTGTGAGCTAAAACTTGAAAATAGGAAAGAAAGGCCAGAGCAATAGCACAGCAGGTAAGGCGTTTGCCTTGCAAGCGGCCGACCTGGGTTTGATCCTCGGCATCCCATATGGTCCCTTGAGCACCACCGGGAGTAAATCCTGAGTGTAGAGCCAGGAGTAACCCCTGAGCATTGCCGGGTGTGACCCAAAAAGCAAAAAAAAAAAAAAAGAAAGAAAAACCAAACACCGGTCAACAGGCACAGATTAAAAAAAATAATTAAGGTTTTCACTCTTAGCAGCTTTCAGATACATAGAGCGATTAACTCTGCTCATCATGTTACACTTTTCATCATGTCATTCCTGGTACCCTTTTGTCAGTGGCTGTTGTGCTCTGTGAGCTCCTGTACCCACTGATCTCTGATCTTGGTTTTGGTGTTGTTGGTTTCTGGTTGCCCATGTAGGTGAGCTCATACTGTATTTCTCTGAGTTGTTTCATGTGGCATAATGCCCTCAGGGTACATCCGTGTTATCACAGACGACAAGACTTTTTTTTTTTTTTTTTTTTTGGCAGGGTGGGAAGGCCATCTGACCCTCTGAGCTCTCTCCCTAGTCCAAGATTCCATTGTTCTTTATGTTTTATTTTTTATTTTACCTTTGTGGGCAGCACCTGGCCTTGCTCTGGCTCTGTGCTCAGGGATCATCGCTCCTGCTGGACACAGCAACCATATAGGGTGCTGGGAATCAAACTTGGTTGACTGCATGCAAGACAGGATCCTCCCCACTGCACTGTCGACCTGGCTTCTCCTTTTTGTTTGTTCTTTATGCCTTGGAGTGTTGCTCTGGGGGGCCAGGGTGGGCACTCCCTGTGCTTTTTCAGGGATCAGGCTGGTGGTTGGAGACTAGAGCCTGAGGGTGTGACCACTGCCCAGACCACTGGGCATCTGGGGCCCGTCCCAGTTGCTCTTTCTCCAGCCCAGCTTATCTATTTAATGGCTGAATAATATTTATTGTTTGTAAATACCACAGCTCTTGTTTATTTATTTATTAATGTATTTATTTATTTGTGTATTTATTTATTTATTTATTTATTTTTGCTTTTTGGGTCACACCCAGCAATACTCAGGGGTTACTCCTGGCTCTGCACTCAGGAATTACTCCTGGCAGTGTTTGGGGGACCATATGGGATGCGGGGATGGAACCAGGGTCATCCGCATACCAGGCAAATGCCCTACCCACTATGCTATTGTACAGCCTCAGTTCTTTTTATTTTTTATTTTTTTGGTTTTTTGCTTTTTAAATTTAATTATACCACCATGAGATATACAATTACAAAGCTGTTTGTGATGGGTTTCAGTTATACGGTGTTCCAACACCCATCCCTCCACCAGTGTACATTTCCCATCACCAGTGTCTGTAGATTCCCTCCTCTCTCCCTTAGCCTGCCGCTATGGCAGGCACTTTTCTTTCACTCTTTCTCCCTTCTCTCACACATTGAATGCCACAGTTTTTTGTATGTTCATCATCAGCTGACAGTTTTTGTTTTTGGGTGGGTTTTTGGGAACACACCTAGTGACGCTCAGGAGTTAGTCCTGGCTCTTCTCTCAGGAATTACTCTTGGCGGTGCTCGGGGGGACCTTATGGGATGCCAGGGATCAAACTCAGGTTGGCCACATGCAAGGCAAAGCGCCCTGCCCGCTGTGCTATCACTCCAGTCCTTCAGCTGACAGTTTGATTCTGTATCTTGGAGACTGTAAATGGCTGCAGTAGTTATAAGACTCTACGTCTTTTTTGAGTTAGTGTCTTTTTTTTTCCATAAATATCGGAAATAGTTGAATTTATGGTGGTTCTATTTTTTAGGTTTTGGTTTTTGGGCCACTATGACTTCTCCAGCTCTGCTTGGGGGTCATTCCCACAATGCTTGGAGGACCCTGAGGGGCTGAGATTGAACTGGAGTCAGTTGCATGTAAGCAAGTGCCTTAAACCCTGTACTCTCTCTCAGGTCTTATTCTCAGTTTATGAATTATCTCTACACTATATATATATATATATATATATATATATATATATATATATATTATATTGCTTTTTGGGGTCACACCCGGCAATGCTCAGGGGCTACTCCTGGCTCTGCACTCAGGAATTACTCCTGGCGGTGCTCGGGGGGACCATATGGGATGCCGGGATCGAACCCAGGCCGGCACAGGCCGGCTCGTGCAAGGCAAGCGCCCTACCGCTGGGCCATCGCTCCGGCCCCAATATATTTTTAATTCTATCCGCCCCTCTCAGAGAGCTGGCAAGCTACTGAGAGTATCCCCGCCCTCACAACAGAGCCTGGCAAGCTGTCCATCTCGTATTCGATATGCCACAACCAGTAAAAACAGTGGATCCCATCCCTAACCCTGAAAGAGCCTAAATATGGCAGCGCTAAAAAGGAAGAGCAAAGAGTAGGTGATAAAATCTCAGGGCCAAACTAGGCTGCCAAAATGAAGGATTAAAATTACTGTACTTTCAATGCGCGCGCTGGCATCAAAAGCATATATCAAGGACCTGATGGTGCAAGCGCGAAAGATCAAGTGCGACATCATTGGTCTGAACGAGATGAGAAGGCATCAATCACATCACACCATTTTTTACACCGGAGAAGAACTGTTCCTCAGAGTATGCGATGAAAGAGGTGGTGGTGTTGGTGTCTTTGTCAACATAAACCTGGCCATGAGCATTGATTCATTTGAGTGCCTTACAGACCAAATCAGATGATTACACTTGAAGAGATGTGGCTCACTGCTGGCAGTTTCTATCTTCGTTGTCTACGCACCAACATCCATATATAAGGAAGAAGAAATTGAGAAATTCTACATGGATCTGGAGTTCTATAAAGAAGATCACACCTACAAGATCATAGTTGGTGATTTTAATGCCAAAAAGGACCAAGAAGATTGGCCAAAGAACTCCACATCGGGACCTGTGGCCTAGAATGTAATGAACAGCATGAGAGACTGAGTTCATCATGTTGACCAAGACCATTCCTGGTAACTCACAGTTCCAGAAGGCTCAGTCTAAGCGTTGGACATGGGAATCTCCTGGTGGACAGTTCCACAATGAAATTGACCACATCATCTTCAATCAACAGTTTTGCCTGACCGATGTCACTGTCGTCCCAAAATTCCAAACAGGATCAGACCACTGTCTCCTACATGCAAAATTCTACTTCACGGGCGGGAAGAAAGGGCTGCAAAGTTTTAAGAAGAGAACTCCCAGAACGATCACCAACTGGGAACTCTTTGGCACCATTGCAGGAACAGGGAAAGATGCCATCATTGGCGACATCAATGAAGAATACAACCGACTGGTTCAGCACCTCCATGATTGTGTAAAGAACACTGAGAGAGAAAAAGCCACAAAAGGGCGCCTGTCTTCAAAACTCTTGAGTTCATTTGCCAGCGTGGCAGGCGTGAGCTTCAGGCAACCATCGGCTAATGTCTAAGCTTTCAAAGTAGTGCAGAGAAGAGATAAAGGAAGACCTGAAAGAGAGAAGAGCAGCAATACTGGCCGAGGCAGCAGAAGCCAGGAAAAGCATTCGTGACCGCCCGCCTGTCCTTCGCCAACTCTAAGACCAAGATGACTGCCATTCAAGCGTCCTGATGGATCTATCACATCTTCCAGAAAGGGCAGTGGAGAAGGTTATCCATGACTTCTACTCGGATCTCTTTGATAGCTACGTTCACCTGCCCACACACCAAATTCCACAGGATGGATATGTCATTCTAACATTCGCCCTTCTGAAATCCGGCGTCCATTTTGTCGGTAAAGAAGCAAACAGCACCTGGCCCAGACAAAGTCATGCGCGAACACCTGAAAAATCTGCCATCCAGTACTCATCAATACACTGGCTCGGCTCTTCACATGCTACCTGTCTGAATATAAGGTGCCCTCCCAATGGAAAACCAGCAGAACAGTATCTGTTCAAGAAGGGAGACATCCATGACATCGGGCAACTATCGCCCCATCTGCCTATTGTCCATCATGTACAAGCTGTTCACTCGACTCATCCTGAACAGGATTGGTAGAACATAAGATGAAGGACAACCATGAGAGCAAGCTGGCTTCCTAAAAGGATTCAGCACAATCGACCATATCCACACAGTAACCAAGCTCATTGAGGTTTGTAGGGAGTTCAAGATGCTGTTCAGAGCGGCATCTTTAAATCTCACGTTCATTGATTTAAAGAAAGCCTTTAATTCTGTGGAGACTGAAGCGGTCATCAAAGCCCTAGCCAAACAGGGCGTTCAAACTCAATACATCAAGATCCTTCATGAGCTGTATAATGGATTCACCACCAGGATCTCACCATTCTACATGGAAGTGATCATTGATGTCAAAAAGGGGGTTCAGCAGGGTGATACTATTTCACTGAAACTCTTCAGCGCCATGACTCGAGAGCGTCATGCAACAATTAGAATGGGAAGGAATGGGAGTGAAGATAGATGGTTGGCAACCACACCACCTCCGCTTCGCTGATGATAACGTTCTAGTAACACCAAACATTAGCCAAGTTGCACAAATGCTGACTGACTTTGACCGTGAATGTGGAAAGGTAGGTCTACAGCTGAATCTCAACAAAACAATGTTCATGAAAAATGAACTAGGGGCCAGAAGCGATAGCCCAGCTGGTAGGGCGTTTGCCTTGCGCAGCTGGCCCATGCCGGCCAGGGTTTGATCCCTGGCATCCCATATGGTCCCCGAGCACCGCCAGGAGTAATTCCTGAGTGCAGAGCCAGGAGAAACCCCTGAGCATCGCGGGTGTGACCCAAAAAGCAAAAAAATAAAACAAACAAACAAACAACAACAACAACAACAAAAAAAGCGAACTAGTTCCAGATGCTCCATTCACTCTCAGCGGAACAAACATCTCTGAATGCAGGAGTTATGTGTACCTAGGTTGAGAACTCAACATGATGAACGACCTAAAACCTGAGTTGCTCTGGAGGAATAGAGCAGCATGGAATGCCTAGCACCAAAGAAACCGGTAAAAGGAAAAAGAACCTCCAGTTCTGGACACATCTCTTCGACTTCACTGTTCTTCCTGCATTAACATACGCTTCAGAGACCTGGGCCCTACGAAAACAGGATGAGAACGCTATTCAGATCTCCCAAAGAGGAATCGAAAGAGCTATGCTTGGAATATCATGCCTCACTCAGGTAAGAGAAGGAATCTGGAATCCCAACCTCTGTCGACAGTCGAGTCAGGGAAGCTGTCTTTTTTGCTAAGGCGTCGAAAATCAAATGGGCTGGACATGTAATGTGACTTGGAGATGACCGCTGGACTTGAACTGTTACTGACTGGATCCCATGGGACATCAAAAGATCACATGACTGCCCACCTACACGATATTAGACTTATTTGGCAAGACCCTGAGCGAGCGGTTTGAGGCTCTTCGTATTCTTGGAGCAAGCAGATGCCATTGGGCTACACTGGCATGTGACCGGGACAAATGGAAACATTACTGGCAACCACTCGAGCAAATCGGCGAATAATGGAATGTCAAGTGATCAAGTGATGTTTTTATTTAGGAAAATTCCATTAAATTTCACCATTTTCTGGTGGGGCTGGTATTGGAATATTGAATGCCTGAAACAAACAACTTTATATCTCTCTGTTTAAATAAAGTTTAAAAAATAAATAAACAAAAATGCATGAAGGAAAGAAATGAAAGTCTTTGAGGTCTAATCTAGCACCACATTCTCTTGACAGAGCCTGACTGGGATGTGGCATCCTGGCTGTAGGAACAGGGAGGCTTTCATTGAAGGGAACAGAGTTGGCCACAAGATCAACCAGGCAAGCTGGTCTGTCACTTACCATGAAAATTATTTTTCCTAAGATATCCTCATCCTAATGCCGCTTAATCAAAAGAGTTTGCTGAGGCCTTGTTACAGTGGACGAAGACCCAGGACCTTTTCCCTCAAGCAGTCAAGACTGAAAGTAAGGGTGGCCTGAGCGATAGCACAGCTGGGAGGGCTTTTGCCTTGCACGCCACTGACCCAGATTTGATCCCCGGCATCCCATATTGTCCCACGAGCAATGCCAGGAGTAATTCCTGAGTGCAGAGCCAGGAGTGAACCCTGAGCATCTCTGGGTATGACCCAAAAAAGAAAAGAAAAATAGTTCAGGAGTAAGCAACTGGAGAATGACTGTGTGTGTGTGTGTGTGTGTGTGTGTGTGTGTGTGTGTGTGTGTGTGTGTTGTGTTGAAGCACTGAGTGTTGGCATTCAATTAGGAGTGACTATGTAAGTCACAGTGCTTTGATGTTAAAGCATATTTTAATGTAAAAGTAAAAAGAAATGAAGAGAGAGAAAAAAAATTATCATTTTCATCTGTCAGTCTAGATTGGAAAAGCAGATAATGGCTCGATTTTTAGCTCAGATCCAATTAAAATCTCCTCCTTGAGCCTTTCTGGGCCAAGTGGTGTTTTACTGGGCCGCCTTCCTCCCGCAGGTGGAAGATCCATGAGGCCTGCATGCTCGCCCTGGGCTCTGTGAAGGCCATCATCACCGACAGCGTGAAGAGTGGCAGGCTTCATTTCGACATGCACGGCTTCCTGACGCGGGTCATCCTGGCAGACCTCAACCTCTCGGGTATGTCTTGGCTCTCTCCCAGCAGGCTCCGAAATCTTCAGGCTGCCAGCAGCTCCAGTTCATTTGTTTGTAAAAGAAATCCAGCCAACACATGAAGATGCACTATAGTTGAATGCAAGGGGGAGCCCAGGGCATTCCTTGGTTCAGAATCCCCCTCCTCCTCACACCCTGAGCTAAAATTCATCCAAGCCACTCAGGAAGCCCTGACATCTTTTATTTTTTTATTTTAATTTTTTTATTTTATTTTTTTTTTTTGGGGGGGGTTGTCACACCCGGCAATGCTCAGGGTTTCTCCTGGCTCTGCACTAAGGAGCCACTCCTGGCGGGTGCTCGGGGGACCATATGGGATGCCGGGATCGAACCCAGGCCGGCACAAGTCGGCTGCGTGTAAGGCAAACGCCCTACCCGCTGGGCTATCGCTCGGCCCTAATTTTTTATTTTTTTTGGCTTTTTGAATCACACCCTGCAAGGCTCAAGAATTACTCCTGCCAGTACTCAGGACCATATGGGATGCTGGGGATCGACCCAGGTCGGCTGCATGCTGGGCAAGCACCCCTCCCTGCTCTACGCTTGCTCTGGTCCCCAACCCCAATATCTCAGACCTTAGCAACTAAGAGAATAACATTGCCTGCTTCCCAATTCTTTGCGTGCGTGCTTGCTTGCTTTCGCTTTTTGGGTCACACCCCGCGGTGATCAGAGTTTACTCCTGGCTCTGCACTCAGGAATTACTCCTGGCGGTGCTCGGGGGACCATATGGAATGCCAGGGATTGAATCCAGGTCAGCCACGCACAAGGCAAATGCCCTTCCGGCCCCTGCTTCACAGTTCTTTCATACTGATCAGGGTTTCTTCTAGACCAGCACTCCGCATCCTGACTGTGTTGGCATTTGGCTCTTTTCAAATCCTGCCACTGTACATTGAGAATGATGCCCTGAGTATAGCTCCCTCTAAATTCAGAATACCATAAAGTAGTTTGTCCGGCACATTCTTACTGTTGTTTTCCTGTCACTTTTCTCAGACTTTGTTCTTGGCCAGTTTTCATGTTACCATATGTTCCATTCTCATGTCTGTCTTAATTACTTTAAAAAAAAAAAGAGGCTCACCTTTTTCGTGGTAGTCTGATTATTCTTTTTTTTTTTTTTTTGCTTTTTGGGTCACACCCAGCAATGCTCAGGGCTTACTCCTGGCTCTGAACTCAGGAATTATTCCTGGTGGTGCTCAGGGGACCATATGGGATGCCGGGGATCGAACCCGGCGGCATGGGCGGCGGCGTGCAAGGCAAACGCCCTACCAGCTGGGCTATCGCTCCGGCCCTGATTATTGTTTTAACAGTTCAGTGTCATACCGAAAAATCATTATCTTTCTCTGTTGCGTTGCTTCTGCTCTTGTGATGCCTTACTTAGAGCCCGACCATCACTAAAGTATGTCTTAGAGCCTTGGCCCATGGAGTACGGAGCTACTTTTGCACCCTGCTGACCCAGGTTTGATCCCCAGTACCACATAAGGTTCCCTTTCAGGAGTGATCCCTGAGGCTAGAGCCAAGAGTAAGCCCGAGCACTGCTGGATGTGGCTCCCAAACAAACAAGGGAACTTTCAAACAAAACAAAAATCTGCTTTTGCTTCCTGTGTATTGAAATCATGGAGTATTTGCTATTTGCCCCATCCTCAAATCTCTAGGATAGTTTAAAAGTGGATTAAACCATTAGAAAACATTTCACTTG
>JAJIBD010008497.1:0-87728 GCA_021461705.1 Cryptotis parvus | reverse complement strand
GGGGTATGTAGCTCTCAAACTAACAATGACAACATCTGAGCATGTGCAAAATAATTAATTTAAACCACCAGTTATCTGCATTTGCAGGGCAACCACACAGCCTAAATTCTAAGAAAGGATGGACATCTCAAGGGTGCATAAACACGAGCACAGAATAACAAGTACCGGTTGCCGCGGAAGTGGGTAAGAAAATGAGGCTACATTTTTAAAAAATGTGCCAAAAGGCTAAGCATGGGCTAGTGTGACAGTGTGAAACCCCTGGGAGTCATTCAGAAATAAAACTTAGATTTCTCAGTAGCCCTATAAAAAGCCCTACATTGTGAAGACAGAGAAATGCATAGGATATAAAGATAGAAAATGGTGCTTTCTCTTCCCTGAGGGAGAATTTTACCTTTCACATACCATTAGAATTAAATCAGAAGTCATTTTTCAAGTTTACTATTACCATCCCAAAGGATAATCACATTTCTCTTATTTTCCAGGAGATACAGTTACTGGATTACTGTGTAGGACTGAACTACTAGGGGAAGCCCCAAGGTGCCAAGAAATGTGAATTATTTGTTCCTTACATATTTACATTTTAATTTATATGTAGTCCAGACTTTAGGGACTCTTTAAAGAGTATGAAAACTGGATCTACCGAGGCTTAAGTGACCCCTAAAATTGAGTAAAGAAGCTATCTACATTTTAAATCGCAAGGTCAAAGCCCTCAGATTACACCCTTTTATTCAGAGGACTACAAATATATTTAGTGTTGCTTTTACTGTTTATGGAAAAAGAAACCTCTATCTCCTAGAATATGTTAAGTGTAGAGTCCATTGTTTTTCCATATGTTACCTATAGTGTGTTTGGCTAGTCATGTAGGTGAATTTTCCATTTGTTTTTCATTTCATTACACCAGGTAATGTCTAGAAATGGTTCGATATCTTTATTGGTTACTGTATAATTGATGTAAGAAAGCACATGGCAATAAAAATTCCTGAAGGGAGGAAAAAAACTGGTACTTCAGCTATCCAGAGTCACCTGTTTGGAAACCGGAACCAAGACTTGATGACACCCTCAGTAGACCATGAGGAATCTGGATCAACCTGATTCAGCCCAGCTCTTAATTCGGTTACATTCCAGGACAGAAGAGCCAGCAGAAACAGAGGTCTAGAAAAAGGAGATTTCCAAAGACCACTCCCAAAGTCTACTCCCTTGGAACAGCCCCAACATCGAACTTTAACCTAGGTTGAAGCCCCATATGGGAGTAGCTTGGGAGAAATCTATAAAAACCGTCCTGACCAAAGGACAGCACACATAGGCTGCCTGAGCCCATGTGCTGCTTGAGCCCACATGGCCAAGCACATGTGTCCCGCATCTCCCCTCTTGAGATGTGTACTCTCTCTGTTACTTTACCTCCTCCTTCCCTGTCTTGAAGCCTCCATAATAAAATCTGTTCTACTTCACTGCTCATCTACTCCTGAAAATTCTTTTTCTGCAAGGAAGATAAGAACCATGAGGAAACCCTGGGTAAGGTCTAGGATTGACTTGGCTTTCATCAGTCCTTATGATATAGGTGGGCCTCGTGGGTTGCTTATGTGAGACGGGAAGAGGAGAGAGATGGTCACTCTCTCCCCCCAGCTACCTCCACTGCCCAGGACCTGCTGGGCAGGCAAAAGACTGATAAAGTCTGTGATGAGCCCCTGCATGGTATGGACCTGAACCCCACCAGCCCCACCTGATGTCCTCTTGATCTCTAGGAACAGGAGTTAATCCCCACCATCCGAGATTTCTCGGGGAGCCACGGACTCAGGCTGGAGCGAGGAATTGTTCTTTGCAAAAAGGGAAAAGTCAATCCTAGGTCTTACCCAGGGTTTCCTCAGGGTTCTTGTCTTCCCTAGCAGAAAAAGAATTTTCAGGAGTCGATGAGCAGTGAGGTAAAACAGGTTTGATTAAGGTTTTAGGAAAGGGAAGGAGAGAAAGCGAGAGAGAGTACACATCTAAAGAGGGGGAGATGTGGGTGACACACGTGCTCAGGCACCACATGTGCTCAGCCACATGGGCTCAAGCAGCACATGAGCTCAGGCAGCATGTGCGCTCTGTCCTTTGGTCGGGACGGCTTTTATAGATTTCTTCCCAAGCTACTCCCATATGGGGCTTCAACCTAGGTTGCTAGGGCCTTGCCAAGGGAAGTAGACTTTGGGAGTAGTCTTCTTTGAAAATCTCTTTTCTTGACCTCTGTTCCTGCTATCTCACATGTGACCGAATGTATTGAGATGTTACTGGTGCCCATTCGAGCAAATCGTAGATCTATGGGAAGACAAGTGATACAAGAAGTGATTTTCAAAGCTATGTTGGGATGCATCTTGTACCTAAAACTGTTTTCATATGTGAGTCATTAACAAATTCTTTAGATTATCTCAATTTTAGGCAATAATTCTCACCTTGTAAATATCATAGTTCTATGAAAAAAACAAACAAACCTCAGATAACATGGAAACTAAAGGAAAGAGGAAGAAGCAAGGAAAGGAAAGAAACATAGTCATTTCTATTTTCCAGGGTACTCAGGTTACTCTTTAGTTGCAGAAAAAGTTGCTTTGACTTTTTCCAGGGTATTACAAGTCCAGAGAAACATTAAAATATCAGAATGGTAAATTAGTATAAGATTGTCTTCAATTTAGGATTCTATTCAGGATTTTATTCATGCAAGCAAAAATTCAGAAAAATTGCTTAAACAAATGCTGAGTGCCGGGGCCAGAGCAGGTAGAGTGCCTTGCACACAGTCCACCGGATTCAATCTCTGGAATTCTATATGGTCCCCAGTGCACTCCAAGGAAGGATCCCTTAGTGCTTAGCCAGGTGTAAGCTAGGGAAAACCCCGGTACCTCTTATACCCCTCAATATCCTCCCTCTCAAAATAAAAATAAATGCAGCAAAAAGCTAAGAAATATAACAATTATTTCTTGTAAATTTAAATGATGTGGAAAATAGTTATTCTCAAATCAGAAATGGATGAAACAAGGGCAAAGAAGATGTTTTCAATGACTATGAAGGAAAAAAGGGTACTTCCAAATTTGAATTTAATTCTGAAATTCAATATTTCTATAAAATCTTGTCATAGAACATTTCAGTCATGTAATAATAGAAGATATGGAGACAATACTGAGATTAAGATGATTACTGTCTTCCCATTGTTCATCGATTTGCTCAAGTGGGCACTAGTAACATCTTCATTAGTCCTGTCACAAGCAAGTGCAACTAAAGGGCCTCTACTTGCTACAGGGACAGGAGGAGCCGAAATCATTCCTCAGGTTATGGAACTGAGGTCCATAATAGTTACTAGTCTTTGTCATAAAAGTAAATAAAACATGGTAGCTTGTCAGGCTTTACCGTTTAGGTGGTATCGTCTCAGTAGAAGGCTCTCAACCCGAGCATGTACTGATGAAACTTAAAGGGGGAAGATCAGGATAAAGCTCTGAGGAACTATGGAGTCTGGATGTTGAGAATGACTAACTGCATGATGTGTGGTTTGTTCTGGCTTCTTGCCAGGCTTACTGGTATCAGTTAAAACATGTCTATAACTGTTTACTATGTATAAATGTGAAAGAAATTTGGAAGAAACTTATGCAAAATTTAGTATCCTATAAAAGATTGGCCACACGCCAAGGGACATGTGGGGTCTGGCGTGAGTGGGTCTCTCTCTTCTGGGGCAACTGGCATGGAGGCGGAGGAAAGGGCAGGGCCCCAAACTCCACTCCGAGTCTGGCCAGCATGGTCTCTCCCCACTCATGAGAGCAAACCCTTGGAGCAATGTTGGACTCGGCCAGGGGATGGCTGAGCCCCTTACCGGGAGGTCAGCTCCACGGGTTGCTTCCACATGGGGCCAGCCAAGCAGTGCAGCTGTGGGCCTGAAGTGGATGGGTCTAGATCTCTTCCGGGGTTGCAAATTAGCTGAGTCTGGCGTGGGTGGGTCTCTCTCTTCTGGAGCAACTGGCATGGAGGCGGAGGAAAGCGCAGAGCCCTAAAATCCCTGGGGAGACAATACTGAGATTAAGATGATAGAATTGAGTATTAGGAAATAAAAGCAGAATAATATAAACTAATGTGCTATATTACAATCACGATCTGCCCGTTGATCATCTATTTGCTAGAGCAGGCACCAGTAATATCTCCATATGTCCTGTCTCATGCCAGTAGAGCCAGGGGCATCGGCTTGCTACAGGAACATAAAGAGCCTCAAACCATTATATTAGGTCATGGGAATGACCTAGTATAATGTTACTGGAATTTGGCATATCAAATACAACACAAGAAGCTTGCCAGGCTTGCCCAGCGGGAGGCAAACTCTTTTAAACACCTCCAAATAAAGCATTTATTGATGAACCGCGCGGCCGAATGATCCGGGCTGTGATGGGCTGGTCTGCTGGGTGGAGTTCTGAGGAGACGGAAGTCCAAATGTGGAAAATGGCAGCGCCCGTGGGGTGAGGGTGGGTGGTCTGGCTTGTTGTGAGGCTCTGCCGAGGTGGTGGGCCAGGGCTAGAACCCGCCATGCCTCCTGACTGCCTCATGAATGGCTGTGCACAGGGAGAGCAAGGGAACAGCTCTGCCCCAGGTCTGAGAGTCTCTGGACCAGCATACCTGGGCCGGATTGAGGAAGAAACTGCTGCAGGGTGGGTGTCGATGATCCGGGCTGTGATGGGATAGTCTGCTGGGTGGAGTTCTGACGAGAGGGAAGTACAAATGTGGAAAATGGCAGCGCCTGTGGAGTGGGGGTGGGTGGTCTGGCTTGCTGTGAGGGCTCTGCCGAGGTGGTGGGCCAGGGCTAGAACCCGCCATGCCTCCCGACTGCCTCATGAATGGCTGTGCACAGGGAGAGCAAGGAACAGCTCTGCCTCATGTCTGAGAGAGTCTGGACCAGCATACCTGGGCCGGATTGAGGAAGAAACTGCTGCAGGGTGGGTGTCGATGATCTGGGCTGTGATGGGATGGTCTGCTGGGTGGAGTTCTGACGAGAGGGAAGTACAAATGTGGAAAATGGCAGTGCCCGTGGAGTGAGGGTGGGTGGTCTGGCTTGTTGTGAGGCTCTGCCGAGGTGGTGGGCCAGGGGCTAGAACCCGCCATGCCTCCGGACTGCCCTCATGAATGGCTGTGCACAGGGAGAGCAAGGGAAGAGCTCTGCACAGTTAATGTGCTATATACACAGGTTTATTGTTAGAATAAAGTCAGTTTATATTAGAAAGAGAAGTAAAAATGTGAACTATGGAAGAGTTAGAAATAAACTTTTGAAGAAGCTAGTTTTCCATATTTTTCTCCTGTACATTTGTTTTTGTTTCTGTGGGGTCACAGGGATTATGCCAAGAGTCTGACACATACAAGTGTGTAGAATCCTTAAGTCCTGGGAGTTGTCAACTCAATGCTTGGAAACAATCTTTGATCATCACAATAGGCAAGAAGAAAATCAAAACCTAAGCAGAGCTTTACATGTGGCCAGTTAAGTTGATTTTAATTCATTCACTGTGTACATTTAATAGATTTTTTATCATTATTCTTAAAGATAAAGTTATTTTAATGACCTCTCTCTTCTCTTGAAGTTCTAAACTCTTCATCTTGGGTTAATTTTAAGAAGATGTGAAGGTAATTTTGGTTAGGTAATCCCTCCCATATGATGGGAAACTTTCTGCCCTTCCCCTCCTTTTTATATCCTCTCAAATAAAGTCTCTTCTGAATAGAAAAAAAAAGTGAAAAACACTTTCTATATTGTCTATATTATTCTATATATTCTATATTGTCTATATTATTTTATGGATTAGGTTACTAAGGAAATTTTTCCCATAAGAAATTTTAGTATTATTAGTTTCACTTAAAATTATTTCCTTGAGAAAACAAGAATATTTTCTTTAACAAAACATCTTCAGATTTTTACTATCACCCATCAAATGGGCTTTACAGAAAAAGAAGTCCAAAAGTCTAAAAATACTTAAACTGCATTTCCACCTATTGTCCATTTTTTAAGATACTAAATTTACAGAATCAACTTCTAGGAATGTATATTTTTTAGTGATAATGTTATACTTTAATAGAAAATAATGCCTGAGGTACTAGTACATTATGGTAATTAAGCATATTTATAGCATAGGTTCTTGCTTAAATTAATTTTTAAAAGGTTTTACCCCAGGATATTATCAACAATATGCTTCTAAAATATTATACTGAATCACTATGACTAACTTTATAACAAATTACTAAAAATTTAATGATATAAAAACATTATTAAAAACTGTTATTTTGCTACTATAAAACTATTATTATACTATTGTGTTTTTATTCAATTTGACAGAGGGAAAATGAGGATTTGTCTCTTCAATGTATCTATGATCTAAGTAAGAACACATAATGTGAGGGGCCAGACTCAGCTCAGACTAGATTAGTGACTGACATGGATCAAAGACTTAGTCCAGGTCCACTGGACAGAACAAAAAACAACATGGAGAAACACAGGCAATCTGACAGGTGTGAAAGATATATGTGAAGAATTGCATATCTTTCATAATATGCAAGCTTGGTTTTAATTGCTATTTTTAGGAATAATCTTTATCTTTATCGTTATCTTTAGATATTCCCTCTCGGAAATTAGAGTTTCTCCTTTTCTCATTATAAAACTCTGTATTGGTTCTATTAATCCTTTTTTCAAGGTGCCATTTCCAAATGTATTTTCTTATTTATCATCTGTCCCTTTAAGAGAATTTTGTTTTTTTATTTTTTGCATCATCAAATTTTCCTTTATTATCTGTGAAATAATAAATATTCTTTTGTTATCTATGGAATTTAAATGATAGGGTAAATTTTGTCATTACTCAGAAAGGAATTGAACAATATTGTGTTTGTTTGTATGCATGTGCATGTGTATATGTGATTGTGTGTTTGTGTGTGTGGAGACCTGTGTAGTTTTTGCTGTGACACCCCACACATTAACATATTATAATTATTGTGATTTTTTTTTCTGTAAAGTACCAGACTATAAATATTAAAAAAGGTTTATGGACTACATGATCCCTGTTAAAACTATCCAATACGTATAGCTGACTGTCTCTGTTCTCTAACACCATTGTTTCACAAACAGGAAACTGTGTATTATTTTTATACTCGGGACTAATTATTTTTTTTTCATTTTTATTTAATTTTTTATTTAGTGGTTTTCTTATTAAGTGATCTGCATTTCACTGTCTTCCTGTTCATCATCGATTTGCTCGAGCGGGCCCCAGTAACATCTCCATATGTCCTGTCTCATGCTAGTAGAGCCCAAGGCATCTGCTAGCTCCAGGAACATAAAGAGCCTCAATCCATTCCGGAATGAGGTCTATAACTGTTACTGGTATTTGGCATATATATCAAATACAACACGGGTAGCTTGTCAGGCTCTGCCGTGCAGGTAGCATACTCTTGTAGGCATCTCTAAGTCCAGCATTTATTGATGAACCGCTTGGCGCTAGCGGCCGCGCCAGCCGGGAGCTAACAGGCTGGTCTGCTGGGTGGAGGTTTGACGCAGAGAGAAGTCCAGATGTGGAAAATGGAGGCCCTCATGGAGTGGGGGGTCGTCTGGCTTGTTGCGAGGCTCTGCTGGGATGGTGGGCCAGGGCTAGAACCCACCATCCCTCCCGGGGTGCCTCGTGAGCAGCTGGTCACAGGGATAGCCAGTAGCAGCTCTGCCCCATGTCTGCGAGTCTCTGGACCAGCATACCTGAGCCGGATTAAGAAAGACTGCTGCAAGGTGGAACTCGATGAGCTGGGCGCTGATAGGCTGGTCTGCTGGGTGGAGTTCTGAGGAGAGAAGTCGGATGTGGAAAATGGAGGCCCTCATGGAGTGGGGGTTGTCTGGCTTGTTTGAGGCTCTGCTGGGATGGTGGGCCAGGGCTAGAACCCACCATCCCTCCCGGTGCCTCGTGAGCAGCTGGTCACAGGGAGAGCCAGTAGCAGCTCTGCCCCATGTCTGTGAGTCTCTGCATTTAATGGTTTGCAAATGTATTAATTTCAGATAACCCAGGAGATCCCTTCTTCCCCCCCCCTACCAATGCCAACAATTTTACAAATGTTGGTCCAATATCTTGCACAATGAGTATTTTTTTGGAGCGTAACTCAATGCTATGCTGAGAGATGAAAAAGGTTCCGCTGGTATCTGTTATCTTCTCCTTCTAACACATCTGTTAGTGGTATCTGCTTAACTTACCTTTCTATAATTCTTTGTGTAATTAAAGCATCTGCAGCAAGATGTTCCTCTCTTACTGGAAAGTTTCAATGTGAAAAACAATATTCAATATTCCTGAAATTAAAACCCATACTCCGTGAAAACCATCCCATCTCTCAAGACTGTGTAACTAACTTTCCACTTCTTTTGTTTTTTTTTTTTTTTTTGGAGATTCCTAGCTCCCCACCATTTGATTTTTTAACATTTTATTATACCACCGTGAGATATACAATTACAACGTTGTTCATGCTTGGGGGTTTCGGTCACACAGTATTCCAGCACCCCGCCCTCCACCAGTGCCCCTCAGCCACCACCCATGTCCCCAATTCCCTCCCCTCCCACATCCTGCCTAAATGGCAGGTTCTTTATCTCCTCTCCTCTCCCTCTCTCTCTCTCCTCCCTCTTCCACACATTGTGGGTTGCACTACGTACACTTAGAAGCCATCATTTCCATTTTTTGTCTGTATTTAATGCTCAGTTCTATGTTAGTATCAGAACTTTAGACATTTATTCACACATGTTCCCTTCTCTATCTAAACCAACCTCTGACTCCCACACGCTTGTGGTAATTTTCGGACTAATTATTTACTTCTTGGATGAGATCAACGTATCATGATGAGGGAGTGAAGTAGCACCATGAAGTCTCCGTAGGGATGCAGTGATACCTCTCTAGAGTGGACTAGAAAGTCAATTCTAGTGATAGGACCTCGGTCCCTGACTACAGAAGTATTCTATAAAGCACAAAATAGAGTCATAAATTTATGTTAAATTTAAGATTAGAATGCACTATTTATTTGATATATATTCAAATAATATACTATAAACAAAGAAAATATTTCTGAGCCAGAATAATAAAAGTTTACTGATTTTAATATATTAAAATTGAACTTATTATTACTTGAATATTTAAAACATTTTCTATAAAGCAAAGTAATAGAAAGCCAGAGAGACAGTACAAGGTGGGGTGGGGTTGAGCGAATAAGGGGCATGCCTTGTACCCCACTACCACACTTTGAATCCTTTTTTTCCCTTGATTTTTACTGTGTTTTTATTTGTTGTTTTTTTTTCCAGGCCACACCCAACAATGCTCAGGGTTTCTCCTGGCTCTACACTCAGGAATTACTCCTGGTAGTGTTCAAGGGACCATGAGGGATGCTGGGGATCAAACGGGGGGGCTGCATGCAAGTCAAATGTCCTACCCACTGTAGATTTTACGTATTCTTGCTCTGGTACCCACTTTGAATCATTGGTACCACATATGCCCACTGAGCATAGCCAGGGGTTACACCTAAATTCGGAGGTAGGAGTGCCCTATGAACACTGTCAGGTTCGTGGACCTGGCACCCCTACAATAATATAAAAGAAAATTTTATCAAATATATTCAACTAAAAATATAGGGAATACTGCCATGTTTTGAAGTATATTCAAATTTCAAACCTTTGATATGAATTTTTAATAAATATCTGAAATATGTTTTTTTTTCTTTTTTTGGGTCACACCCGGCAATGCTCTGGGGTTTCTCCTGGCTCTGCACTCAGGAATTATACCTGGCGGTGCTCGGGAGACCATATGGGGATGCTGGGGATCAAACCCGAGCCGGCATGGGCCGGTCGCATGCAAGACAAATGCCCTACCCGCTGGGCTATCGCTCTGGCCCTGAAGTGTGTTTTTGATTAAAAAAAATCTGAAATTTAGATGAATATTTTTAGCATAATTCCTCCAGTGTAAATTTAGATTGGTATTTTTACATATCTTCAGAAAATTAATCATAGCCACTTGGGAAGAAAACTTCCCCAAATACCATTTAACATGCAAAAAGAAGATAACTTCAGATAATGACCTTATAAAAATTATTCTGAGGACGAGTGACAGTTTAGCAGGTAAGGTGCTTGCCTTGCATGCAGTTGACTCAGGTTTGATTCCTAACATCCAACATGGTCCCAAGAGCTCACAAAGAATGATCCCTGAGTGCAGAGCCCGGAATAAACTCTGGGCACAAATGGGTGTGCCACTCCCACCCCCATAAAATGAGGGGCTAGAGTTACTCTAAAATTTACCGCTACGTTTATTATTTAGAAGAGAACATAGAAGACAGAGTCTCCTAAATTCTTAGTGTACTGTATGTCTAACTAATCCCTCCTCTACAAAATCACTTTTTAATTGATGAAAAAAGAAGGTTTTATTTAAACTTCTTTACAAAGATGTGAATGGAGAAAAAGAAAAGTACAGATTTGAGAGAGAACACAGGTTTCTCTAGAGTAGAACTAAGCAAGCAAAGAAATACAGAGACAAGCATCCAAGACACTATTTAAGAGAAAACACGGACTTGGAGAGCAAGACAAAACAAATTTTATGTTACACAATTCTCTTCAACGAACCACAATTTCTGTACTATGAGTCGAAGTCTAGCGGTTGCTCTTAAATGTTCGATAATGCTACCTTTATTTTCTCAACTGGAGATGATGGCCGGCTGCTTTCTCAAGCTGAGGATTGACCCAGTTAAAATCTGTAGTCAGTAGGAACAGTGGTGCTGTGATTATTATACCTTAGGATTCATACACAGTCATTACATTCTAGTTCATATGATAATTTGTGTTAATGGGAGATACTTAGTCCATTTAATTTTTCTCTTTCATACTGAGACATATACTAGCACCCAGTGCTGTTCCGCTAATTCACAGCAAATAAAATTGTATGTAATTTTGTCCATGAATTGAGAGGGCCCCCAACTATGACTCATACTCAACTTTCCTGGGACCAGAGGCCTTTGGCTGAATTTATTGTTGGTCAGAAAAAGCCAGACCTAGTGGGAAACTTGTGGCTTGTTTTACTGGCTAAAAAACCTACTTCCTCTGTGAATTTGTCAGAAATTCATAATAATCCAACTTTAGTGTGCCATATATGCATTTAAACAAAGTCACCAAGTACTTTGTCATATGGACTTTTGTGTGAAGTGAATATAAAAAATAATGCAAATACTGTTTTTTTTAAAGAAAGAACCATCAAAGCAAAATGTTTAGATTAAAAGGAATTATAGGGCAAAGAAGGTAGTTCAAGGACTGAGAGTAATACCTTGCACATTGGAACCTAAGATTTAAGTTCCAAACACAGCCTGGTTCCCAGGAGCACTGCCTGGAGCAACCTCCAAGTACCAACCAGCAGAAAGTCCAGAGCACTACTAGGTGTGGCCCCTTCAAACAAAAATTTTTTTTCTATTATAGTTTATGTTTGCAATTCTATTTATATTGTCATCTCTCAGTCATTTTCAGTATTGCTTTTTGTGTCTACACAGTGCTGTCCAGAATGACATCAACTTTCATCACCTTTGAACATCTTCCACCAGAAAATGCCTTTGCAACCAGTGAACTTACAAACATATATTGACTGCAATTTTTTGTTATCTTGCCTTATTTTCATAACACATCCCTAAACCTTGAGTATACCATGCTGGTTCTTTTTTTGGTGGAATTTTAGCAGTTTATTTTATTATTATTAATTTTTGCATCTAAGATTTTTAATGGCAAATCATTAAAACAAACAATATTATAAACAAAAGTATAATTCATGCTCATGTTTTATAATTTCTGTCTCATCTCTTTGCCACTCCTAACATTAAAACTAAGGGAAAGTCTTACTCCAAAAATAATGAAACATAAAAAGTATGATTAAAATACTGGCAGACTACAAAATTACTCTGCAAAGTAAAATGTAATGCTATAGCAGTTGAGTTTTAAATGTGTTTAGACATGACCATCTCCACATTACATTTTTCAAAATATCAGTTCTTATATGTGGAACATAAAGAAGCATAGTGTCACTTGTATCATTTGTCTTCCCATTGATCATGGATCTGCTTGAGCGGGTGTCAGTAACGTTTCCATTCATTGGGAATGGAGTCCATTATTGTTACTGTTTTCGGCATATCGAGTACACCATGGGTAGCTTGCCAGGCTCTGCTGTGCCTCTGGGTTCATCCCAGGGGGACCCAGTCTTTTCTATGTCAGACCATCAACCAACCAAGCAGGGCCCACAGAGCAGAGTCCTGGGTGTAGACAAGCCTGTCTCCTGTCTGCCACCTGTCCATGCAGCCGGGCACTGCAACCATACCTGCAACACCTCAAGGGGCAGAAATGACCAGTCATGGGAACTGGAGGTTTTGCCTATTGAGCTGAATTTACAGGCAAGAGGTTGGCAGAGAGGTTGGCATACTCCAAACACCCATGGAGGGAGAGAGACTCTATGGGGTTGGGTATAGCATTGAATGATGTGCTCAAGAAAAAGCATAATTAACAGCATTGTAAATCCTGGTCACTGTCACTGTCACTGTCTTCCGTTAATCATCAATTTACTCGAACGGGCACCAGTAACATCTCCATACGTCCTGTCTCATGCAAGTAGAGCCCAATGGCACCTGCTTGCTCGGGGACATAAAGAGCATCAAACTATTCCATCAGGTCATGGGAATGAGGTCTATAATTATTACTGGTATTTGGCATATCAAATATGACATGGGCAGCTTGCCAGGCTCTGCTGTGTGGGTAGCATACTCTTGTAGTCATCTCTAAATCCAGCATTTATTGATGAACCGTGCGACCACTTGTGGCGCGCGAGCTGGCTGTGATAGGCTGGTCTGCTGGATGGAGTTCTGAGGAGGGGGAAGTCCAAATGTGGAAAATGGAGGCCCTCACGGACTGTGGGGGGGTCCTCACTCTCACACTATCACAGAATTCTTTTGGTTTCCAGTACTTCATTTAGCCTAAGCAAGAAAGGAGAAATGATAACAGGTAACTGCATAGCCCTTGTGAGTGAACAAACAGATGAGTATTGAAATGAACTGGAACCAAGGGCTTGAAAATGCCACATCTGAGGTCACATCTCTCTACAGTCTCACTCTCTATTTCCATCTCAGTTGCTCTCTACCCTCTCACTCTTTCTCCATTTGCCAGTCTATAGGTGGGTCATGTGACCCCTGAGAAAACTACTCTGAGTCATCACCTAGAAACAAGTCTTTTTCTGGTCCCAGTTCCAAATGCTCTGAAATCAATTCTGCTGAGATCAATGCTGGGCAGGACTGGGGTGGGGTGTAGGGAGGATTGTAAGGTCACTCTACACCAGTTCCTGGAACTGTGGGTCAAAGATGCTCTTGGAAATGGGAACAGAGGCGACAGCAGCACAAAAGCTGCCCAAGCTCTCCCAAGGCCTTTTCTTAGTGATTGAAATTGCCACCAGCATCCCCATAGGCAAAGCCTAGGGCCCTGTCTCAAGAGCAGGTATCCTTAATTCCAAATCCACTTCATACCTGAAGCATCACAATGCATCTCCTACATAGAAGGAACACAGTCTAGTGCCTCTCAACCTTTTCCCTAACCCTGGCCCACTTCCAACTCATTTTCTTCCTGTGGTCCCTCTGTCCACAGATGAACCCTACATCATGCTGTACTCCCCATTTTCATGATGTTTGTGCATCTACCTTAGAATTCCAGGGATTCCACAAAAACAGTATATGGCCTCTGGTTGAGAATCTCTGGTGTAGATCCGGAAATAACTAAAGGTCAGAGAGACTGCGGAGGTGAAGGCTGTACTATAGCTTGCAGTAACCAACCCTAGTTCAATCCCTAGTATCAGATACAGTCCCTAGGGAAGCACGGCCAGGAGTGGTTCCTGAGCACAAAGCTAGTCAGGCCCTGAGCACCACTGGGTGTGGCCCAACTCCCTCCCCGCAACAAAATGAACAAAGAAAATAACTAGGACTCTTATATTGTCCGCAGGTAGCAAAACATAACACCTGAAAGCACTGAAACAACAAAGGAGATTTTTTTTTTTTTTGGTCTAACAAGAAACCCAGAAGGAGGAAGTTTCCAGAATGTGTTTATTCCACGGCTCTCTGGGACATGTTCCGTCTGCCACGGTCCGTTTGATGTAGAGGCTGCCATTTTACTGTGCTGACTAGCTGTCACCTACAAAATGAAGAGCAACCCATTCTGACTGGTTTGGTTCCTTGTGACGATAGAAGAAACTTCTGCTCATCCTTCCCTGTGACTCCAATTTAAATTAATCCCTTTTCAGAATAAAGAGGCCCAAGATGACAATGGGAAGGGCCTCATCATGGTTTGACCAGTGGGGAACCTCTGTCTAGGAAGAGGAACAATGGAACAAAGACTGAGAAAGCAAATGAGGCCCTGGTGGAATGTAAGGGTCTCCACAGAGACTATCACAGACCCTCTGTGCGTGGCCCTGGGCATCATCAGTTTCACCAAGCTCTTTTGTCTCTTACTCAACTCTGACCTACCACTCAGTCTTTGGAACGCCTGCTGCAGAGCAAATCCTTCTAGTGGGACCTGGTTTTTATCTCCTCCACTTTCCTCTTTTGATTCATACTAATTAGTAGCAGAGCTGACTCCCTGCCTGATGATCTTGTGGCTAAATCAAGATTTCGGGCCCATGAAATGACTGAGGGCTCCAGTACATCCTGGTACATCAATAAAAATGGTTAAAAATTGCTAAGTGTTTATGATTACTTTAAAATCCTTTTCAGATAAAATTGAATCGTGCCTTACCTTGATGCTATTGTCTTTTCTCACTCAAATAGGAATGTATCTGATTTGCACTATTTGATTGAGGTCCCATTGTATTCTTGACATTTTAGCATCGTGCTATTAAAAAATTAAGCTGTAATTAAATGTCTTTTGGCACATGTTTCAGGAGCCTGTGCCAATGGAGTGAAAGACGCTTTGAGCTTTCACTGCAAGGTGGAGATGAAGTCCCAGGGGCCTTGTGCTTTCACTGCAAGTTGGAGATGAAGTCCAAGGGCCCCACCAGTTTCCCTTGACATCTCAGGGAGTTAGGGGTGTTCATGTCATCTGGCCTGTTAGATGTGTGTGAGGTGTCTCTGTGAGATGGCCTGTCATTAATGACATGGCAGGGAACAGCTGATTACACCATGGGGTGGCAAAGGGCTTGATCCCTCCAAGTCTCCTTTAGAACTCCCCCATGGGCAGGAGAGACCCTTTGTTGCTTTGGGGTAAGTATAAAGTGCTCCCCACATACTCTACACTGACATAGAAAAGGGCCACGTTACTGCGCATCAGGGACCAAACTCCTGGATTCCCATTCCTGTCTCATTCAGTCTTCTCTGTCTTGACATATACAGCTAGATAAGCAGTTAGTGACTTCCTGTCATAGTCAGCCAAGGACAGAATAAAAGCCCCTTGTTCAGGTCTGCCTGGGTCGGGCTGATAGATATGGCAGTGGCACTACATTTTGCATATACTACTTGCCTACAGTAGGCCATCATTGTCGAAACGCTCTTTCTTGCTTTGTTGCTTTCTGGATTATTAGATAGGGGGCAAGGTTTCAAGATATTTCTGGCTTATGCCTATTGGCATTTTCAGGTTACATACTTATTTCTCCATTGCTTAGACAAAGATGAAGAAAAAATGAAACCGGGATAGTCTCTGCTGATCTTCCTTGGTCCCAATGTTCCTATCAGCCTGACTGACTTCCACATTTCATGATATTCTTATATTTGTGTTCTATGTAAGTTCCGGGATGTTTAACTACTGTGTTCACTAAGAAACAGCAGGAGATGCTGGAGAGATTGTACAGTGAATAAGGTGTCTGCCTTGTAGGCAGCTTAACTTGGGTGATCCCTCACACTCTGTATAGTCCCCAAAGCAATTCTGGGAGTGATACCTGAGTACAGATTCAGGAGTAATCCCTGAGAACTGTAAGATAAGGCCCCTTAAACCAAAATAAATACAAAAAACAGAGACAGTCAGAGAGAGAATGGGGGGTTCTTACTATCTAGAACCATTATCATCTCACTACTTCTAAAACATTATATATTGTCAAATTCATGCAGCAGGAGTTAGGCAGGGGAGAGAGGGAGAAAGGCAGAGAGAGGAAGGGAAACTGTTATTCTGACTTACTCACCCAAAGTAGGAAAGTGTGTCATAAATTCTAAATCTGGAATAGCAAAAATGTTTGAAGTATGACAAAATTACTTAAGAAAATGTATTGTGTTCTAATTATAATTTTACATTACGCTGGATGCAGCAGTTATGTATACCTAGGTCGAGAACATGATGAATGACCTAAAACCTGAGCTGCACAGGAGGAAGAAGGCAGCACGAAACACCTTCAAGAGCATCGGAGAAATAGCTAAAAAGACAAAGAAACTCTGGCTCGGGCACATCTCTTCAACTCCACCATTCTCCCTGCATTAACATGCGCCTCAGAGACCTGGGCCTACGAAAGCAGGATGAGAATGCTATTCAGGTCTCCCAAAGAGGAATTGAAAGAGCTATGCTTGGAATATCACACCGCACTCAAGTGAGAGAAAGAATCTGGAGCTCTTACCTCTATCGACGATCCAGAGACAGGGACACTGTCTCGTTTGCCAAGGCATTGAAAATCAGATGGGCTGGACATGCAATGCGACTTGGAGATGACCGCTGGACTACAGCTGTTACTGACTGGATCCCACGGGATATCAAAAGATCATGTGGCCGCCCACCTACAAGAAAGTCAGACTTCTTTGTCAAGACCCTGAATGAAAAGTTTGAGGCTCTTCGTATTCCTGGAGCAAGCAGAAGCCATTGGGCTACACTGGCACGTGATAGGGACAAATGAAAACATTCCTGGCTCCCACTCAAGCAAATTGATCAATAATGGGATGTCAATTGATCAGGTAATTATGCCAATTTTATATAATATTTTAGAGTATACACCCATATACTTAATGTTCAAGTGAAAATTAAGAAAAATGTTCAGAGTCCTATAAATTTATATTATGAACCTGTGAATAGCTTCAGCCATTACTATTGTGCTTCAGTACAAGAGATGTAACAAATAAATGTGATTTTCAATTTTTAGTGTTGAAACATCCTTGAAAATCTATATTCTACCAATTTGCAATGAAAATAGTTGCTTTGCGGTGGGTGTGGGGACACATCACTAGCTGTCAGGAGACCCATCAGCCACTCCTACCAACACTAAGCCATACCTATCAAAGCATGCCAATGGATCTATTGCTGCTTTGACACTGCGATGCAGACTACCACCAAAGCAGGACCAAGAGATCATAGGGTGCAGGCCAGAGTGATAGTCTAGCAGGTAGGGCATTTATCTTGTACACAGCCAACCTGGGTTCAATCCCCAGCATCACAGATGGTCCTCAAGCACTGCCAGGGAGTAATTCCTGAATTCAGAACTGAGAGTATCCTCTGAGCATTGCTGGGTGTGACTCAAAAAGAAAAGAGAGAGAGAAATAAAGAGAGAGAGATCATGGGCTGCTGATGGTCAAACCTTCTTGCAGAAGGATCTTGTAAGAAAAGATGCATCTTCGAACTCTCAATCCCTATCCAGGAAAGACTATTTTACTTTTGAGGGTTTTTAATTTTCACTTGTATCACTGTATCACTGTCTGCCCGTTCATCATCAATTTGCTCTAGCGGGGCACCAGTAACATCTCCATATGCCCTGTCTCATGCAAGTAGAGCCCAAGGGCACCTGCTTGCTCAAAAACATAAAGAGCCTCAAACCATTCCATCAGGTCATGGGAATGAGGTCTATAATTGTTGCTGGTATCTGGCATATCAAATACGACATGGGTAGCTTGCCAGGCTCTGCCATGCGGGTAGCATGCCAGGCTCTGCCACGCTGGGTAGCATACTCTTGTAGTCATCTCAAAATCCAGCATTTATTGATGAACCGCGCGGCCGCAAGGGTGGCTGCGCGAGCCAGGCTGTGATAGACTGGTCTGCTGGGTGGAGATCTGACGAGGGGAAAGTCCGGTGTAGAAAATGGAGGCCCTCATGGAGTGGGGGTGTCGTCTGGCTTGTTGTGAGGTTCTGCTGGGGTGGCAGGTCAGGGCTAGAACCTGCCATCCCTCCCAGGCGCCTCATGAGCGGCTGGGCACAGGGAGAGCAAGTAGCAGCTCTGTCCCATGTCTGCCTCACTTGTACAGTTTTCACTTGTACATAGCTATATACAAGGGCTATGAACATTAGAGTTGAGTAATTCAGTAACCACAAAAAGGTGAAGTAATTCATTATGTTCAAAATGTACCATAATTATCAAGAAAATGATCAGTTATTGCCTATATCAGGTTGTGATTCTATAGTTTTGGCAAAGTTAATCAACATATGTGTTATTCTTTCATACCCTAACAGCTATTTGTGACACTTTGTGATTTAAAAACTTTCATCGTGGCATTTCATGAACTTTTTTCAACCTATAATATGAGAAATGTAAAATAAATTTTGACATGTACTAATTTATCTAAAATAAATTGTTAAATTACTCTAGTTAATAACTAGAAGTTTTACTCAAATTCTAAGATTATTTGTATTGCACTTTTTGCGAAAGGTATCTCACAAATGGACTTGCTTCTTTCTCATGTTGATTTCTGTTAAAGTGTATATACTATATATTTTGTTTAGTAAGAAACATTGGGTTTTTAAAACTACTAAACTCTGAGAGAAGAAAATTCAGGGCGAGAAAGATAGTCCAGGAGATAAGTAACTTGCCCTGCATAGGGCCAACTGGACCAACCCTTGTATTGTCTACGATCCCTCAAGCACCACCATGGGTCAATCCTGAGTCCTCAAGAAAAATTTTGAGAAAATTTGAGAAAATAATCACATACAGATTAATAAATTCCCAGCTTGCAATGTTGCAACAACAATGGTTTTGCCATTAACCTAGTAGTAATAGATGAGGGTGAAGTCAAGTATAAGAATAATGCTTGAAATAATTATGTAACATTGTATAGATTTTATACGGATTTGCAAATAAGACAACGGTTATCATTATTGTTGGTTACTAGTTCAATTCACAATTTCACTATTGCCTTGACAATGACCGAAATGTACAAAAAGTGCTAGTATGAAACTGAAATAAGAACTAAGCAGACCAGCCAAACTATGTTTTTTGTAAATACAAAACTAAGATTTTTAATATCTCACTACAATCTGTTTATTGGCCATGAGTGAAACAAGGGGGATTAGGCAAACATTTCCAACAGAATTATAAATAAGAAACTCTGGCCAAAATAAGAAGATACAGATAATTGGAAGGGAGGGACAAATTTGAGGTGAGATTGGTTCAAAGTGACAGATTTGCTAACATGGGAGGAAAAGGGAGTGAAGGAAAAGGAGAAACCAAATTTTGGATACCTGAAAGCATAAACAATATTCATGTGCCTACTTACTAACTAACCCCTCAGACTGTTAGCCATTACTACTTTTTCACCACTACTTTTTGTTGTGGTTTGGATCGGTGTGCATACCCAGCAGTTCTCAGGGGTTAGTCCTGTTCTATGTATGACGGACCAATTGAGGCTAGGGGTTGAACCCAGATCTCCTGAATAAAAATCATACACTCAGTCTGATGAGCTATTTCTCCTGTTCTCAAGCCTACATTTGTCAGCCACTTGAGATAACTTCCACTCTCCTAGAATTGCTGGTTACTCTAAAACTGAGTTTGCTGTGTTTGGGAGTGCCTGAGAGAGTAAATTCTAGATACCAACTTCTACTTGTCCTAGTATTCACAGAACTGAGTCATGTTCCACCAGAATCCATGTTAAGCAAAAATCCCTAAGAAGCATTATTTCTGAGCATGATGGCTTAATATTTCCATTTCGTTCATTTTCTTTTATCCATGTAACCACAACAATGTTATCTACTTAGATGCTCAATATTAAAGAATTCCTTAACCTATTTGATCTATAAAGGAGTAAACTGCAAAGTTGCCAATGAAATTTACTGTATAGCAGTACAACATCACAGACAATGTGTTCAAGATACCATCAACCTAAGAAACCCAAAGGAAAAATAATTCACATTTTCCCTTTTAGGATAAATACTGATAGTGTAATAATTTTACCATCAACTTTTAAAGTGGGATGGTTTATATAAGAAATAAAACTGACAATAAATGATTTTGATTTCACAAACACCCTAAATGTCATTTTAATATGAAATCAAAGTAGTTTTAAAGGATTGTATAATACTATTTTAGCCACAAGTTTGACCATTTGTTACCTTTCTCTAAAATAATTATACTTATTTAAACTAAGCAAGCATGTATGAGGGTAACTAGTTTTATTCAAGTTTAGAAGAACTTGCCAAACTATTAAAAAATTCATGATAGAATCTGCCCAAAGTATTATTCAAGCCATAGCATAATGTAGGTTTAAAAAATATTACTTAAAGTAATCAATGAGAAAGACATTGGCTCAAATATCCTGAAAGAGCGCAAATAAATGTCAAGCACAGCAACAAAGGAATGGGGTAACTAATGGTTTAAATTAAATCTATGACCTGGCTTTTGCAGCAGATTAAGTGTGTCATGACTCCAAATTAATAGTAATTTATTACTGTGAAAAACAAATCTGCATTATTGAAACCGCTAATAAGTTTTCCAATGCTCGAAGCATCAATCTCAAGAATTTAAATCCCAAATCACAAGACCCAACACATTCTTTTAAGTGAATTGGTCTCTGTGCTTCACAAAGCTTTCTAACCAACTGCAATCAATTGAGCAAAGCAGTAGAAAGATTGCACTAGCTCTTTGAGGACTAAAAAGGATGCATCAAAAGCCATTGTTCTCTCCTGTAAAGGGTCAAGGGTGATTTAGAAAAATGGGTGACTTTTCATTTAATCCACAAAATCCTACAAAATTATGCCAATAACAAGATTCAAGTCCTTGCATTCATCTTAAGAAGACCTATAAAATCGTTCAAAGCATCAAATTTATGTACATCTACAAGTCTCCAAAGGAGTCACTTTATAAGAACAATGAATGTCATACCTTCATTTCAATGGTGGGTTTAGTATGTGTGCCCAGGCCATACAGGAGGATTGGACACATTGTTGCTGGCACAGAATACTGAAATTTTAGTGCGTATAATTAAAATTCAGAAAGCAACACTGAGTATTAATGTATATGTAGATGCTTTGATATATGTAGATGTTTTGATATTTGTAGATGCATTTGCTATTGGGCTTATTCACATAAACAAAGTCCCCAAGAGTATCAGAATTTACAGAGTTCATGGTCAGATTAACCTATATATAAATTCTGTGGCTACACTGAAAAATTCCTGACTAAAATAGATCAAACTGATCTTAATGCACAAGAGAAGAAAAACGTGTCCCAGTAGAAACTAAAGGGAAAATACTGTGTGCCCTACAAGAAAATTTCACATAGAATAAGTAAAATAAAGGCTTTTTAAAAATAAATTGTTGGTGGGAATGCCGGCTGGTACAGCCTTTCTGGAAAACAATATGGACTTTCCTCCAAAGACTAGAAATTGAACTCCCATTTGACCCAGCCATACCACTCCTGGGAATCTACTCTGGGAAACCAAAAATACGCAGTGGAAACACCATCCCTACTTTTATGTTCATAGCAGCATTATTCACAATAGCCAGAATCTGGAAGCAACCAGAGTGCCCGAAAATCGATGACTGGATAAAAAAGCTTTGGTACATCTACACAATGGAATACTATGCAGCGGTAAGGAAAAATGAAGTTATAAAATTTGCCTACAAATGGATGGACATGGAGAAGATTATGTTGAGCGAAATTAGCCAGAAGGAGAGAGACAGATACAGAATGACTGCATTTATTTGCATGGCATAAATATATATGTACATATTATGATACCGATATCCAAGGTCAAGTGAAACATATATCAGGAGGTCTTGTCAAAGGTGGAAATTATCACAAACGTGTGGGAGTCAGAGTTTAGGTAAGACAGAAAATGGAACAGGGTGCTAATAATAGTCAAGGGTACTAATGCCAACCTAGAACTGAGCATTAATAGAGGCAAAAGGATACACATGACAACCTTTTAATGTATGTTCTGTAATCCATAGTCTGGAAGGGAAGGAAAAGAGAAAGAGAGAGAAAGGGAAAGAAATAAAGAACCTGCCATGGAGCAGGGCTGGGGAAGGGGGAGGGAACTGGGGGAAAAAATAAATAAATTTAGGGCAGGATGAGGGCACTGTCAGTAAGTTTCTTGCCTTACAGTATGCGGCCTAACTGGTCTAAATTTCTGGCACCACATGTGGTTCCCCAATAACCAGAAGGAGAAATCCCATGGGCACAGAGTCAGGAATGATCTGTGAGCACAGAGACAGGAGTGAATCCTGAGCACAGAACCATGAGTAATGCTGGTTATGGTCCAAAACTAGTTCTCAGGAAAAAAGTTTCTTTCTAAATGTAGGTCATTATAATTAATAGTTTCCTATGTTTTTATATATTTATTCAATGATTCATTACCTACAATAACATTAAATGCTGCTAATGTATAAAGCAATACCTATGTGAAAATATCTTATCACAAACCCTGGTTATTAAATTAGGAGAACAAAGTTCTTTTTTTTAAAATTTTTTGGGTCATACCTGGCAATGATCAGGGTTTACTTCTGGCTCTGCAGTCAGGAGTTACTCCTGGTGGTGCTCGAGAGACCAGATGATATGCCAGGGATTGAACCCGGGTTGGCCACATGCAATGAAATGCCCTACCTGCTATGCTATCACTCCGGCCCAGGAGAACAAAGTTCTTTAAAGAGTGCTTCTGTACATTTCCCATTTTTCATCTTCTATCCCCTTCTAGTCAAGTTCCATTAAACAAACCACAAATTTAGTTTTGATTGTTCTTTAAAATACTCTCCTACATCTTATATCATATTTAAACTCTTCTAAGAAGAATTTACACAATTTCCCTTTAAGTTTATCGTATCATCCTATTTTTCCTAATTTCACTTGTCTTATAACATAGAAGTTTGAATAGGCCTAAAAAAGACTTACTCAGGCCAGAGGTAATTTGTCAGGAATTAGGAACCACTTTGATCAGCTCAACTAATGATTTTATTATTTTATCTGGACTGACATTTTTCATACTTTGAATTTATTATGATTCGCCAAATTTATAATAGTGAATACCAAATAAAATTCACTTACAAACTTGTTATAGGGAAGTAACTAGAAAGTTACACTTCTTAGTGACACACCTAATTCAACTGATATTACTTAATCTGGAGAAACAAATAGCTAGTTCTCTTATTTTAAAAAACTGCATCTATTAAAACAAACAATTTACCTCTAATTTACTAGTCTCTTGAGCAGTACCAAAACTACCAGTTCCAACTGGGAAAGTGACAGGTAGCTATTTGACAGGTTGGTCTAAAATATAAACACTGCATAAAATTCCCAATCTTTGAATATACATATCCATCACTGCCAACCTCTGCATAATGTGATTACAGTAATAAAATTAAATAGCTGTGCTGTTGAAGCAATAGGTGGCTCTGCCTGGTGCAGATGAATTACTGCCAAGGCATACACTGGTCATGCACAAAGGCAACTGGGTTTTGCTTCTTCAAATTTAGTTAAACTCCACTCTGCATCAGTGGTGCTCAAAATTAGTCAAAAATCACATCAAATACAGCAGTAATGCCAATAGAATGTTTAACTCTGCCTTAGATTTGAAAACTGAAGATAAAGAGATTCATTTTCAATTATAGTTCTTTTAAGTATTTTTCACTGATAAATCCACAAAATACAGTTTCAAAGTTTTAGGGTCTTATTACATAAATTAAGGTGTTTGCCATTTTCTTGTTTGTCTCTTCCTTAAAAGTGTTTGACTCATTTTATACACACATACACACATGCACACTATATGCACTTGCTACATGTAGCTACATTGCTACATGTAGATATACTTTCTACATGTGCTATATGTAGATATATATATAAATATATTATACATATCCATATATTATCTCTCTTACACACTCTATATACATATAGCAAATGATTAGCAGGTGCAAGATAATCTTTGGCTCTCTATAAACAAGGCAGATCAAGTTTTATCCTTCACAAGACTTTAATGGAAAAAATAGGCAATACACAAACATTAATAAAGAGCTAAGATCCATTCATGATTAAAATCCTCCAAAAAATGGGAATTGAAGGAAGCTTCCTCAAGATAGTCAAAGCCATCTACCAAAAGACCACAGCGAGTATCATTCTCAATGGGGAAAAACTGAAAGTCTTCCCCCTTAAGATCAGGAACATTACAAGTTTGCCCTCTCTCACCTCTTTTATTCAATATAGTATTGGAAGTACTCGCCATAGCAATCAGAGAAGAAAAGGACATTAAGGGCACCCAGATAGGCAAGGAAGAAATCAAGCTATCATTATTTGCAGATGACATGATATTATACCTAGAGAACCCTAAACTCTCGACCCAAAAACTCTTAGAAACAATAGATATGTATAGCAGAGTGGCAGGGTACAAAATCAATACCCAAAAGTCGGTGGCTTTCCTATACACAAATAACGAAAGAGAAGAAAGGAATATTAAGAAATCGATTCCATTCACAATTGTGCCACAGAAAATCAAATACCTAGGAATCAGCTTAACCAAGTGTGTAAAGGACCTATACAAAGAGAACTACAAGACACTGCTTCAAGAAATAAAAGAGGACACGAGGAAATGGAAACACATTCCCTGCTCATGGATGGGGAGAATTAACATTGTGAAGATGGTAATACTTCCTAGAGCTTTGTACAGATTCAATGCAGGTTCCTATAAGAATTCCCATGACATTCTTTAAAGAAATTGACCAAACACTCCTGAAATTCGTATGGAATGATAAACCCCCACGGATAGCTAAAGCAATCCTTGGGAAGAAGAAGATGGGAGGCATCACCTTTCCCAACCTCAAACTGTACTACAAAGCAGCAGTAATTAAAACAGCGTGGTACTGGAATAAAAACAGACCTGTGGACCTATGGAATAGAGTTGAGTATCCTGACACACACCCTCAAAGACATGATCAGTTAATCTTTGATAAAGGTGCAAAGAGTCCAAACTGGAGTAAGGAAAGCCTCTTTAACAAGTGGTGCTGGGAAAACTGGACAGCTACATGTAAAAAAATGAATTTGGACCTGTGTCTAACACCTTGCACAAAAATCAGATCAAAATGGATTAAAGATCTCAATATCAGACCTGATTCCATAAAGTACGTTGAAGAAAATATAGGAAAAACCCTCCATGACATCAAAGCTAAAGACATCTTCAAAGGTGAAACACCATTAATAAAGCAACTAGAAGAAAATATAAACATATGGAACTACATGAAATTGAAGAGCTTCTGCACCTCAAAAGAAACAGTGACCAAGATAAAAAGACAGTCCACAGAACAGAATGGGAAAGAATATTCACCCAATACCCATCTGATAAGGGGTTAATATCCAGGATATATCAGGCACTGGTACAGCTATATAAGAAAAAAACAGCCAACCCCATTAGAAAATAGGGAGAAGAGATGAACAGAAACTTTGACAAGGAAGAAATTCGAATGGCCAAAAGGCATAGGAAAAAATGCTCATCATCACTAATCATCAGAGAGATGCAAATCAAAAACAACAATGAGATACACCTCACACCACAGAGACTGGCCCATATGCAAAAGGGTAAAAGCAACAAGTGCTGGCGTGGATGCGGGGAAAAGGGGACTCTCATACATTGTTGGTGGGAATGTCGACTTGTGACAACCTTTCTGGAAAACAATATGGACATTCCTCCAAAGACTAGAAATTGAGCCCCCACTTTGAACCAGCCATACCACTCCTCGGAATATACCCTGGGAAGCCAAAAACACACAGCGGAAACACAATCCTCACTTTTATTTTCATAGCAGCGCTGTTCAAAATAGACAAAACCTGGAAACAACCAGTATGCCAGAGAACTGATGACTGGATAAAGAAACTGTGGTACATCTACACAATGGAATACTATGCAGCTGTCAGGAAAAATAAAGTTATGAAATTTGCCTATAAATGGATGGACATGGAAAGAATCATGTTGAGTGAAATTAGTAAGAAGGAAAGAGAGATTCATAGAATGACTGCATTTATTTGCATGACATAAATATACCAGGTGATCTTACCAAAAGTGGAAATTACCACAAGCGCGTGGGAGTCAGAGGTTAGGTAAGATAGAGAAGGGAACATGTGTGAATAAATGTCAAAAGGTCTGATACCAACATAGTACTGAGCATTAAATACAGACAAAAAATGCAAATGATGGCTTCTAAGTGTACGTAGTGTAACCCACAATGTGTGGGAGAAGGAGGAGAGAGAGAGGGAGAGAGAGAGGAGATAAAGACCCTGCCATTTAGGCAGGACATGGGAGGGGCGAGGGAATTGGGGACATGGGTGGTGGTTGAGGGGCACTGGTGGAGGGCGGGTGCTGGAACACTGTGTGACCGAAACCCCCAAGCGTGAACAACATTGTAATTGTATATGTCACGGTGGTATAATAAAATGTTAAAAAAAAATAAATAAAGAGCTAAGGCATTATTTTAGTTGAAATGAAGTGCTATGGAAAAAGGGCAAACAAATGAACATTGAAGAATGACAAGGGAGGCTAGAACTCTGAGTACATGACAACTGTGTGGTAAGCTACAATAATAAGGAGCACTATCATTCAGCTCTGCAAGGTACAATGACCTGCTACCTTCTCAGGGTTTGCGTTAGACGAGCCTCATTGCAAAGTTCCCAACTAAGAGCCATCAAGGTTTTCAGGAAGACTGTGGAGATGCCTTGCCTGGGGCCCCCATCTTCTAAGAGGCAAGAGTAATGCTGGTAGCAGGGACCCACATGGCCACGAGTGGTCCTAGAAGCCAGCAGGATCACGAAGATGAGGGTCTGCGAGTTGAGGATTGAGAAATGCGCACAGTTCCGAGGAGACAGATTATGAACAATGGAACAATGTGAGGCAAGACAGAAGACCAGGAAAATTAAAGAGAAGGCCACTAGAGGTAGTGGGGAGTTTGAAACCAGATGATGTGAGGGCCAGAGGGTTTTTTTTTGGGGGTCACACCCGGCAATGCTCAGGGTTTTTCCTAATTCTGCACTCAGGAATTACTCCTGGCAGTGCTCAGGGGACCATATGGAATGCCGGGGATCAAACCCTGGGTGCCACAGGCCATCGTGTGCAAGGCAAATGCCCTACCAGCTGGATTATTGCTCCGGCCCCAAGAGGGGTTTTTAAGACCTTGTCTGGTTCAGGACCCAGGAGCAGACGAGCCTATCACAGCCCGGCTCGCGGTCCTAAGTGGCCGCGCAGTTCATCAATAAATGCTGTATTTAGAGGTGACTATAAGAGTATGCCACCCACACGGCAAGCCTGGCAAGCTGCCCATGTCATATTTGATATGTCAAATACCAGTAACAATTATATTAGGTCATTCCCATGTCCTAATATAATTGTCTGAGACTCTTTATGTTCCTGGAGTAAGCAGATGCCCTTGGGCTCTACTAGCATGAGACAGGACATATGGAGATATTACTGGTGCCCGCTCTAGCAAATAGATGATGAAGCGGGAAGATAGTGGTCAATCAGGTATGAGGAGGCATATGAGGAGGGATAACAGATCCTGTAGCATCAGGTTCTATTGTGGAATGAACTTGCTTGGCATTGTCAAGTGATGACAAGAACGACATGACCTATCAGAATGTGTGGAGTATGGATTAGAAAATTATACTGATGGGACAACTAGGATTTGTTCTATTGTATCTCATTATCCCTCATGCTCTGTTAAAGTCAACAAACTCACTAAAAAGAATTTCTTTAACCTTTCCACCTTAAATCTGGCAGCCCCATTTCTGACTTTGTCATCTCGGCAGGACCACAATCATATCTCAGGCCTTCTCTTTCCCAACCTTCCTGGACTATATCTATACCCTGCACCCTTACCTCTGCTCTCCACTGTTTGTCCCCTGAATCACATGGGCCTCTGATGGCCCTACCCCTTTTCACATGCACACACTTATATCAATACGATGAAGGCCACGAGGGAGGAAAGCCAACATCCTGCCTAACCCTCAGAAAATTGTAGTGAGAAAGTCTATAAAATTTCACCCTCAGAGCACAGCAAACACAATGTAAAGTCACTTAGAAGCTCACCACACTCAGAGAGTGCAAATATCACTATCACTATCTTCCCGTTCATCATCAATTTGTTTGAGCAGGCTCCAGTAACATCTCCATATGTCCTGCCTCATGCTAGTAGAGCCCAAGGGCATCTGCTTGCTCCAGGAACATAAAGAGCCTCAAACCATTATATTAGATCCTGGGAACAACCTAACATAATTGTTACTGGTATTTGGCATATCAAATACAACTCGTGCAGCTTGCCAGGTTTGCCGTGCAGGTGGCATACTCTTGTAGTCACCTCTGAATAAAGGATGAACCCTGCAACTGCAAGTGACTGCAGAGCCGGGCTGTGATAGGCGTCTGCTGGATGGAGTTCTGATGAGAGGGAGGTCCAGATGTGGAAAATGGCGGCCCTCGTGGAGTGGGGGGCATCTTGTGGCTTGTTGTGAGGCTCTGCTGGGGTGGCGTGCCAAGGCTAGAACCCTCCATCCCTCCCAGGTACCTCATGAGAGACTGGGCACAGGGAGATCTGGTATCAGCTTTGCCCCATGTCTGTGAGTCTCTAAATCAGTATATCTGGGCGGATTGAGAAAAAACTGCAGCAGGGTGGGTGTCGATGATCCGGTCTGTGATAGGCTCATCTGCTGGATGGAGTGCTGACCAGAAGGAGGTCGGATGTGGAAAATGGCAGCCCCTCATGGAGTGGGGGGGTCGTCTGGTTTGTTACCTGGCTCTGCTGGGGTGGTGGGCCAGGGCTAATGCAAATAATAGAACAGAAATCTCTCCAATACCAACCGGTTCTATCACCCTACAAACTGACTCGGAAGATACCATGATTAGGATGGTAAATGAGTTCAAAGAAATAATGATACAGATAGTCAGCAGAGTACAAATAGTATGAGAATGGAAATGAAAAAAACTACAATCAGAAGTGACAGAAATAAAGAGCATGGTAGGTGAAACAAAGCAATAGAAGGTCTAGGCAAAGGAATAATAGCAGGTGAGGAACACATCCATGAGCTCCTAGATGAAATGCAAGAAACTTCTAGAAAACAGCAGAAGATGGAAAACATTCTGAAACAAAATTAACAGTACTCCAGAGAACCATGAGTTCAAGAGGAACAATATAAAATTATTGTAATCTAATCAGATGAACAGAAATTAAGTTCAATGAAGGACTACTAATTAAAGAAATCATATAATAGAATTTCATAAAATTGAAGAATATAGATTCCCAGATACAAAAGGTCAAAGAGCAGCAGCAAAAAATAAACCCAAGCACAGAAATACCAAGTAGAAAATACCAAGTATGAGAATGACAAAGCCTTAAGTACAAAGCCAGAGCAAGAATATTGAAGGAAGCAAGATCAAAGAGGGGACAGCAATGGAATTTATAGCCCTGAAAATAGTTTTGTAAGAATATTTAAAATAGTTTTCTTTAAAAGCAAACTTCTAAAAGCAAATATGCTTCAGTGTAGTACGGAAGGGCCAGGTAAATGGCTCAACGCACTGGGAGCATATGTGTATATGGGAGCTCAGGGTTCTGTGTCTGACAGGTATGGTAGATGAGGTATTAGGGATCAAACTAGTGTTGATTGCATAAAGGCAAGCTTTCTGCCCACCATACTCTCTATCTCTCCAGCCCCTAATAACTTGATTTCTTAAGTTGCATTGGCACTGATCAGTTTTTGAACCATTGTCAACTCTTAAGTTGTTTTCAGCATATATCAAGGCCCATTGTTCTCATTCTGGATAGTCTTTTTCTC
Source organism: Cryptotis parvus (assembly GCA_021461705.1). Classification (NCBI taxonomy): domain Eukaryota; kingdom Metazoa; phylum Chordata; class Mammalia; order Eulipotyphla; family Soricidae; genus Cryptotis; species Cryptotis parvus. The sequence continues at coordinate 57,777 of JAJIBD010008497.1, read as the reverse complement.
AGATTACAAAATACCAATCTCAGTGCTCTTACATAGTTTAAAGAAAAATAATTTGTCATTTTTTCAAATATCTGATTTCCCTCTCTACTGCTCGTACTTATGTTTTACTATATTTATTGACATAGAAGCATATGAATGTTTTAACTAGTCACAAATCACTCTTCCCTTGAAGTTGCTTCACCTAAAGTTTCATACTATTAGTATAATAATAGTATAATTTTCACACATCTGTGTTGGAATTACTCTTATCATTTTTTTATTTTTGTTGAATATTGTGCCTTGCTGTAACTTTCTCCAAAATCACTTGATCACTTGATCACTTGAATGCCGTTAATCATCAATTTGCTCGAGCGGCACCAGTAACATTTCCATTGGACACTATCACGTGCCAATGTAGCCCAATGGCATCTGGTTGATTCAGGAATATGAAGAGCCTCAAACCGTTCCTTCAGGGTCTTGACAAGGAAGTCTGACCATCTTGTAGGTGGGCGGCCCCATGATCTTTTGACATCCTGTGGGATCCAGTCGGTAATGGCTCTAGTCCAGCGGTTGTCTCCAAATTGCATTACATGTCCAGCCTATCTGATTTTTGATGGCTTGGCAAATGAGACAGCATCCCTGATTCTGGAATGGCGACAGAGGTCAGAACTCCTCTCTCACTTGAGTGAGGTCTGATATTCCAAGCATAACTCTTTGGATTCCTCTCTGGGAGACCCAAATAGCATTCTCATCCTGCTTTTGTAGGGCCCAGGTATCCGAGGTGTATGTTAATGCAGGGAGAACGGTGGAGTCAAAGAGATGTGCCCGGAGCCGGGGTTTTCTTTGTCCTTTTAGCTATTTCTTCGATGCCTTTGAGGGCATTCCATGCCGCTCTCTTCCTCCTGAGCAGCTCAGGTTTTAGGTCGCTCATCATGTTGATTTCTCGACCTAGGTTACACATAACTGCTGCATTCAGAGATGTTTGTTCCATTGAGAGTAAATGGGGCCTCTGGAACTAGTTCATTTTTCATAAACATGGTTATCTTTAGATTCAGCTGTAGACCTATCTTTCCACATTCTCGGTCGAAGTCAGCCAGCATTTGTGCTGCTTGGCTAATATTTGGTGTTATTAGAACGATGTCATCAGCGAAGCGGAGGTGGTGTAGTTTGCGTACCATCTATCTTCACTCCCATTCCTTCCCATTCTAATTGTTGCATTATATTCTCGAGGGTGGCACTGAAGAGTTTTGGTGAAATGGTATAACCCTGTAGAACCCCTCTTTTGACATCAATGATCACTTCCTTGTAGAATGGTGATCTCCTGGTGGTGAATCCATAATACAGCTCACGAAGGATCTTGATTTATTGGGTTTGAACACCCTGTTTGGCTAGGGTTTCGATGACTGCTTCAGTTTCCACAGAATCAAAGGCTTTCTGTAAATCAATGAACGTGAGACAGAGTGGCATCTTGTACTCCCTACAAACCTCAATGAGCTTGGTTACTGTGTGGATATGGTTGATTGTGCTGAATCCTTTCGGGAAGCCTGCTTGGTCGCATGGTTGTGCTTCATCTAGTGTTCTGCTAATACTGTTCAGGATGACTCATGTAAACAGCTTGTAAATGACGGACAACAGGCAGATGGGGCGATAGTTGCTGATGTCGTGAATGTCTCCCAGGCCCAGACAAAGTCAGACCCGAACACCTGAAAATCTGCCGTCGGTACTCATCAATACACTAGCCCGGCTCTTCACATGCTACCTGTCCGAATGCAAGGTGCCCTCCCAGTGGAAAACCAGCAGGACAGTTCTACTGTTCTCCAAAATACCATTTCATAATGATGCAATAAATAAATCTTTCTAACATATGTGACAAGATCTCAAGCTATTTTATATTCATAATAAAAATACTAATTTTTAAAATGACATTTCCTTATAGCCATTTCTCAATTTTAGTAGTATCTGAATTATTTAACAAAAATGACCTTTTAACATTGCCTAACATGTTCAGGGGAGACCACCCAACCACTCTGCAACAAGAGTTTTACATCAGTGATTAAGCATTAACCATCAAGAGAAAATACAGTGATAAAATCCTGGGATAACAGCATTACATGTCAATTTTGATACATATTAATGATCAGTAAAGCATTGTGGAAAATTACTTAGGAAATACCAATCAATTTTAATGAACAGGCAAATTCACAAATATTAAATCTTTGCATCACAGTAATGCCTGGCTGCTTTCTTTACTAATTCACATTCTTTGGTGAAGCCCAGGAACTCTTTTCTTTTAGTGTGTTTATTTAATTTCTAATTTTGATTTGGGGCCCTACTCGGTGCTGCTCAGGGCTTAGTCCTATCTCTGCACCAAGGAATCTCTCCTACAGTGTTTGAGGTATCTCAAGGGGTTCCAGGGATTGAACCGAGGTTGGCTCAGTGCAAAGCAAACATCTTAGCTGTTGCACTCTTTCTCCAAGCATAGACTCTTTCTTACATATATGGGTCTAACTTCTTTTTTTATTATTTTAAGTTTTTTTTAATTTTTTATTATACCACCGATGAGACATACAATTACAAAGGTGTTCATAATTGGTTCTTGGCAATACAGTATTCCAGCACCCATCCCTCAACCAGTGCCCCATTTCCACCACCAATGTACCCCCACCCCCTCCCACCACACCCCCAGGCTGCCTCAATAGCAGGTAGCCCCTTTTCCTCTCTGTCTCTCTTTGTCTCTATCTCTGTCTCTACTTCTCTCTCCCTCTTCTTTTACACATTGTGGCTAGCCCTGCAGATATTTAGAGTTTATCACTTAAGTCTCTCTGTGTATATTCAATGGTGAGTTTTAGTCTGCCATTACCATTTCCCACACTTAGTTAAAACACTGGTATCTATTTATATCCTATTAATGAATGCATTCATTCTATATCTGTCCTTTCCTTCTCACTAATTTCACTCAGCATGATAGTCTCCATGTCCACCCATTTGCGGGTAAATTTCATAATTTCGTCTTTTCTGACAGCTGCATAGTATTCCATAGTGTAGATGAACCACAGTTTCTTTAGCCAGTCCTCTGTTCTCGGGCATTTGGGTTGTTTCCAGATTCTAGCTATTGTGAATAGCGCAGAGATGAATAAAGAAGTACAGATAGTGTTTCTGCTATGTGTTTTTGGTCTCTCGGGTATATTCCCAGGAGTGCTATTGCTGGATCAAATGGGAGCTCAATATCTAGTTTTCGGAGGAATGCCCATATTGTTTTCCAAAAGGGCTGGACCAGTCGGCACTCCCACCAACAGTGGATGAGAGTCCCTTTTTTCCCACATCCACACCAGAACTGGTTGTTCTTGCTGTTTTGGATGTGCCAGTCTCTGTGGTGTGAGATGGTACCTCATTGTTGTTTTGATTTGCATCTCCCTGATGATTAAAGATGAAGAGCACTTTTTCATATGCCTTTTGGCCATTCGAAATTCTTCTTTTTAAAAAAAAAAAAAAAAAAAAAAAAAAAAAAAAAAAAAAAAAAAAATTTTTGGTCCCCCCCCCCCCCCCACCAACAACAACCCAGGCCTTTTGCAAGCTTCTGTTCATTTCTTCTGCCCATTTTTTATTGGGTTGGCTGTTTTTTTTTTCTTGTGAAGGGCTACCAGTGCCTGATATATCCTCGATATTAACCCCTTGTCAGATGGGTATTGGGTGACTATCCTTTCACACTCTGTGGATTGCCTTTGTATCTTGGTCACCATTTCTTTTGAGGTGCAGAAGCTTTTCAATTTTATATAATCCCATTTGTTTATCTTTGCTTCCATTTGCTTGGTCAGTGGTGTGTCGTCTTTAAAGATACCTTTAGTTTCGATGTCGTAGAATGTTTCTCCTATGTTTTCTTTGATGTACCTTATAGATTCATGTCTGATGTTGAGATCTACAATCCACTTTTATCTGACTTTTGTGCATGGCGTTAGAAGGAGGCCTAAGTTCACTTTTTTTACATGTAGCTGCTCAGTTTTCCCAGCACCATTTGTTGAAGAGACTTTCTTTGCTCCACTTACTATTTTTTGCTCCTTTATTTAAGATTAAGTGGTTGTATATTTGAGAGTGTGGTTCAGGATATTCAGTTCTATTCCATAGGTCTACGGGTCTGTCTCGATACCAGTACCACACTGTTTTAATTACAACTGATCTGTTGTAGAGCTTGAGGTTGGGGAAAGTGAATCCTCCCATCATCTTTTTCCAAAGATTGCTTTAGCTATTCCTGGGGGTATTATTCCATACAAATTTCAGGAGTGTTTGTTCAATTTCTTTGAAGAACAACATGGGTAACTTTATAGGGACCGCATTGAATCTGTATAAAGCTTAGGAAGTATTACCATTTTGATAATATTAATCCTTCCAATCCATGAGCAGGGAATGTGTCTCCATTTCCTCAGGTCGTCTTTTATTTCCTGAAGTAACATTTTGTAGTTTTCTTTGTAGAGATAGTTTACATTCTTTGTCAAACTGATTCCTAGGTATTTGATTTTCTGCGGCGCAATTGTGAATGGGCTAGTTTCTTTAATGTCCCTTTCTTCTCTTTCGCTGTTTGCATATAGGAAGGCCATTGATGGGTCTAACTTCTTTACAAGATGAAAGGGAAATATTATCCAACAAGCAAAATGTCTAAAATATAGTGATGAGCCACTATCATGAAAATAAGACTGTCCGTGACAAAAAAATTTCTTCTATATTAATAGTATCATCAGTGTCCATAAACAATTTTATCTCAAATCATTTTTTGATCTGGGTAATAATCATAGTGCTAATTAATTTAAAGGATAGCCCTTCTCAAATAATGTTTGTCTAACAATGATTCAAAAATTTATCTAAATTTTTAATTTTTCTTTTCCATTTATTTTGATCACTTGATCACTTGAATCCCGTTATTCATCGATTTGCTCGAGCAGGTGCCAGTAACATTTCCATTGGACCCTATCACTTGCCAATCTAGCCCAATAGCATCAGGTTGATTCAGGAATATGAAGAGCCTCAAACCGTTCCTTCAGGGTCTTCACAAGGAAGTCTGACCATCTTGTAGGTGGGCAGCCCCGTGATCTTTTGACATCCCGTGGGATCCAGTCGGTAATGGCTCTAGTCCAGCGGTTGTCTCCAAATCGCATTACATATCCAGCCCATCTGATTTTTAATGCCTTGGCAAATGAGACAGCGTCCCTGATTCTGGAATAGCAATGGAGGTCCGAACTACGGATGCCTTCTCTCACTTGAGTGAGGCGTGATATTCCAAGCATAGCTCTTTTGATTCCTCTCTCTGGGAGACCCAATAGCAGTCTCATCCTGCTTTCATAGAGCCCAGGTCTCTGAGGCGTATGTTAACACAGGGAGAACATTGGAGTCAAAGAGATGTGCCCAGTGCCGGGGTTTCTTTGTCCTTTTTAGCTATTTCTTCGATGCCTTTTAAGGCATTCCATGCTGCTCTCTTCCTCCTGCACAGCTCAGGTTTTAGGTCGTTCATCATGTTGACTTCTCGACCTAGGTACACATAACTGCTGCATTAAGAGATATCTGTTCCATTGAGAGTGAATGGGGCCTCTGGAACTAGTTCATTTTTCATAAACAGAGTTTTCTTTAGATTCAGCTGTAGAATTATCTTTTAACATTCTCAGGCGAAGTCAGCCAGCATTTGTGCCTCTTGGCTAATGTTTGGTGTTATTAGAACGATGCCATCAGCAAAGCAGAGGTGGTGTAGTTGCTGACCATCTATCTTCACTCCCATTCCTTCCCATTCTACTTGTTGCATGATGTTCTTGAGGGTGGCGCTGAAGAGTTTTGGTGAAATGGTATCACCCTGTCGAACCCCTCTTTTGACATCAATGATCACTTCCTTGTAGAATGGTGAGATCCTGGTGGTGAATCCATAATACAGCTCACGAAGGATCTTGATGTATTGGGTTTGAACACCCTGTTTGGCTAGGGCTTCTATGACAGCTTCGACCTCCACGGAATCAAAGGCTTTTTTTAAATCAGTGAACATGAGACAGAGAGCAGCTCCCTACAAACCTCAATGAGCTTGGTTACAGTGTGGATTTGGTCAATTGTGCTGAATCCTTTCCGAAGCTAGCTTGCTCGCATAGTTGTCCTTCATCTAGTGTTCTGCCAATCCTGTTCAAGATGACTAGTGAAAACAGGTTGTAGATGACAGACAACAGGCAGATGGGGCAATAGTTGCCTATGTCGTGAATATCTCCCTTTTTTATTTTAACTTACACTAAGACATGATTTATTTGGGGCAATTAAAATTCATAGTTCTTCAAAGTCGTGTATAAAGGCATCTAATGTGTCACTTGTCACTCGTATTCTCATTATTTGATTTGCTGAAATGGGCGCCAGTAACGTCTCTATTCTTGGGAATGAGGTCCATTATTGTTACTGTTTTTCGACATAACGAATATACCGTATGTAGCTTGCCAGGCTCTGCTGTGGCTCTGGGTTCATCGTAGGGGCCCCAGTCTTTTTCTTTGTGTAGTTGTCCAAAATCAATTTAGTTTCTGCATCTTTTTGACTACACCCCAATTTTCCCCCCATGCTCCATCCACCTTATAAAATATGGACTAAGATGTATAATAACCCTAAGATAGAATTCCCTTGCCATGAGTAATAGTTGATACCATTGCACTAGTTTTGCCACAGCTCTCAAGTAGCTCCAGGTGCCAGGGCCCTTTCCTCCAATATTGAATGTAGCAGCGATGACTTGATGGTTCAATGTTTGGGCTCAGAAGTCTTGCGCCACCAGTGGTGCTTGAAGGGCCATTCCATGCCAGATTCAAATTCGGGGTCCAGTTCATGTGACAATGCACTCCAGCCATTTAAACTACATTCCGTTTCACCGATGCTTGACTCGTCCTTATTTGTAACTTTTATTTAGGATAGTACTGAAAATTCTTAAAATAGCACACATTATAATACAGGTTTCTGTGACCTTGGGAGGTTACTAAGTTTTTCTGTGCCATGAATGAAAACTAATTTACAATTGCTTATTCCCAGAGAGTTTTAAGGACCGATTTTTGCAGCCACCCAGTCAAGAGCCAGCATCTGGAATCGGTTGAAAAAAAGTAATTTATTGAGGCAAAACTCAGCACTGAGGTTCACAAACTGGGAGCGCTCCCTGGGCTTGGAGCCCTGAACCAGGTAAGGGAATAGCTTTTATACTTTTGCAACAATAAGCAGTTAGTTAAAAAAAAAAGGATGTAGATCCTTTTTACCTAAGCCAGAACAAGCAAATTGGCTACAGGAGCGGAACGTCCGATTATGCTGAAGCAGGTACGTGTTAGTTCAATTTTCATTCCAGTAATTTCCCAACCCTAGTTAGACATTACAGTGTGATTTGGTTCCGGTTTGGTTTTTTCTTTCCCCATAACTCAAGCCCCTGCATTCTTTAACCCTTTCCTTCCTTTCAACGCCTATTCTTGCTTGCCTTCCCACACTACCTGCTTTCTCTTCACAGACCAGGTTCTCACAACGAGCCACTTCGCGATCTTCTAATTAGCTCCATTGAGTTTCTGACTCCTCTCTGAAAAGAAGGCCTGTGCTCTCTGCTCTTTCCCCCAAGACCCTGTCTTGAGTGGAAGCTGCTGTTCCAGCAGCCCTGATTATATCCAGTCCTTGAGCCCCAGAATTTGAGAATGGAGAATAGGTGCACATTGACAATTTTTGGTGTTGATCAACACCTTTATCTTCAAGTTGCAGCTGCACCTCAAAGATAACAGGGAGAAAATTTTAATCATTGCATTGGGATTAAACTGAAGGGAACGGAATGCTAATAGTTTTCCAATGCTGCAAAGGCATAGAATTATGAAAGGAATTTTTTTGTTGTTTGACTTTGTTTTTGGACCCCGTTTGACTGTGAGAGGCTGTTCTCTGCTAACTCACTGCTGGGTAGTGGAGCTTGACAGCTGCTGCCAGTTTTCAGCTGTGTGGCTGATTAACTGACAGCCCTAGATATAGAACCAGTCAGAGGCTCTGAACTCCTTTTAAGACTCTCCGTTCTATTTCCTTTGCTCTGTCCTTAGACAAGCTTAGTCAACTCTTCTCTCTGCTCCTCTAAGTCTCTATCCTGCCAGGCTCTCTGCTCCTCCAACTCACTCCTCTAGCCAGGCTGAGAACCCAGTCTCAACTGACTCCTCAGTCTTTTTTCCAACTCTTATCACTATATCACTGTCTTCCTGTTCATCATCGATTTGCTCAAGCGGGCACCAGTAACATCTCCATATGTCCTGTCTCATGCTAGTAGAGCCCAAGGGCATCTGCTTGCTCCAGGAATATGAAGAGCCTCAAACCATTCCATCAGGTCATATAATTCCAACTGTTATATATCCCCATAATTTGGATATCGGCCATCCCTTTAAGAGTTAAGGGCCATCCCTTTAAAGGGATCTCTTAAAGGGACCCCAACAGGTGGCTATATGTGAAGCCTGTGTTCCAGCCTGGTGAGCTATTGCTTTTGCCCCCAAATGTTTTTTTAATATATCCCTTTCATTTATTCCACTACCTCCCAACACACCAGCTACAATTAACAACATATAAAGCTTTCTATGATTTCAGAGTCCATTTAAAAATAATAATAATAGATTTTATGCACATTTTTCCTAATTAATCCGCCTTTAGTTCTCCTCCAAGGATTAAAGTGTTGTAGGTTGATATGCCATGACATTTTCTTCCTTTTCAGGAACATTTTTCACATGTTCAGATAAATGCACTCACAGGAAATATTCTGACTATAAATATGCCACACAGATAACTATTGCCCATTTTCCAAAGTCTAAATTATTTCTACCAAAAAAGCATTTTAGTCAGAGTATCGGTGGATTGGTATTTATTTTGTTCAGTCCACTTTATATCTATAGCTTCTCATTAAAGGTTTTAAAAAGTGTCATTATCACTGAGAAACAGCCTAATAAATGGTAAGCACAAAAGTACTATGTCAGAGTGGTTTTGACATAATATGTAGAAAATCCCACATCTTCTATTCTCATTGATTTTACTTAACAGTAACAAAACCAATGAATTATCAAGATAATTTCTGCCTGGAGTTGCATCTCTTATCTAAAAAGGTGAAAAATGTTATTCTCATATCATATCTTAGGTTTGAATTTTAATTACAAAATCAATGGCTTTGCCTTTTCTATGTAGTAGTTTAAATTTATAAGGAAACAGATTTTTTGTTTGTTTAAAGGTAACATTTTGATTCTGACTAAGTTCCTCACACCCACTCTTTAAGTAACTTTATCCTAAGCACAATATTCTTACCATATAGGAAATTCTGCTATTCTTTGTTTAATTCAGATATAGGATCTTTATATGGAGTAAACTACTAATTGAAAAGAAAGATAACTTTGGAATTCAATTGTGTCTTTATCCAAAAAAAAATAAAAAAATAAAAAAATAAAAAAAAATAAACCTTTAAGTTTCCCACATCATCCCTAGAGAAGGAGTCCTGCTAGAAAAGAGGCCTCTTGCTTTTATCAATTTATAATTACCAGCTCAGGTAATTATAAACATGGGGCAGAGCTTAGGTAATTATAAACATGGACAGACATGGGGCAGAGCTGCTACTTGCTCTCCCTGTGCCCAGCCTCACAAGGAGCCCAGGAGAGATGGCGGGTTCTAGCCCTGGCCCGCCAGCCCAGCAGAGCCTTGCAACAAGCCAGACGACCCCCCCACTCCATGAGGGCCTCCATTTTCCACATCCGGACTTCTCTCTCGTCAGAACTCCACCCAGCAGACCAGCCTATCACAGTCCGGCTCCCCACGCGGTTCATCATTAAATGCTAGACTTAGAGATGACTGCAAGAGTATGCTACCTGCACGGCAGAGCCTGGCAAGCTACCCGTGTTATATTTGATATGCCAAATACCAGTAACAATTATAGACCTCATTCCAGAAATGGATTGTGGTTCTTTTTTATGTTCCTGGAGCAAGCAGATGCCCTTGGGCTCTACTAGCATGAGACAGGACATATGGAGATGTTACTGGGGCCGGCTCGAGTAAATTGATGAACAACGGGAAGACAGTGATACAGTGATACAGTGATAATTACCAGCTCAAGAAAGATCCTAAGAAAAGAGAGGTGGATAGGAAGAGAAGATGACACAAATCCAATCAGATGTTCTAGGACAGTTCTAGAAAACAAATCCAAAGATATCCAGTCACTGGGGTTCAGAACCAAATGGTACTGAGTTACCAAGGCCAAGGAATACTGGGCTAAAAGTTTCCTTTGCCTTTTATAATATTCCCTTTTATACTGTTAGGAGACCAGGACAGTTTCATTTGATAGCCAAGTGTTTCTTAACCATTTCATCTTGTACCTCCACTAGAAACTACTACACAACAAAGAGTCTACAGTAGATTTGACTTGCTTGGATCATATTATACAACACATAGAAACAGCAATTAAATTTTCTTTTACTTTAAATCAAGCATATTATATATATATATATATATATATTTTTTTTAACTTTTGGATCTCACCATTCTACAAAGAAGTGATCATTGATGTCAAAAAGGGGTTCGACAGGGTGATACCATCTCACCAAAACTCTTCAGTGCCACCCTCGAGAACATCGTGAGACAATTAGAATGGGAAGGAATGGGAGTGAAGATAGATGGTCGGCAACTACACCACCTCCCCTTCACTGATGACATCGTTCTAATAACACCAAACATTAGCCAAGCGGCACAAATACTGGCTGACTTTGACCGAGAATGTGGAAAGGTAGGTCTACAGCTGAATCTGAAGAAAACTATGTTCATGAGAAATGAACTAGTTCCTGAGGCCCCATTCACTCTCAATGGAACAAACATCTCTGAATGCAGCAGTTATGTGTACCTAGGTCGAGAAGTCAACATGATGAACGACCTAAAACCTGAGCTGCGCAGGGAGGAAGAGAGGCGGCATGGAATGCCTTCAAAGGCATCGAAGAAATAGCTAAAAGGACAAAGAACCTCCGGCTCCGGGCACATCTCTTCGACTCCACCATTCTCCCTGCATTAACATATGCCTCAGAGACCTGGGCCCTACGAAAGCAGGATGAGAATGCTATTCGGGTCTCCCAGAGAGGAATCGAAAGAGCTATGCTTAGAATATCATGTCTCACTCAAGTGAGTGAAGGAATCCGGAGTTCTGACCTCTGTCGCTATTCTAGAATCAGGGATGCTGTCTCGTTTGCCAAGGCATCGAAAATCAGATGGGCTGGACATGTAATGTGATTTGGAGACAACCGCTGGACTAGAGCCGTTACCGACTGGATCCCACGGGATGTCAAAAGATCACGTGGCCGCCCACCTGCAAGATGGTCAGACTTCCTTGTAAAGACCCTGAAGGAACGGTTTGAGGCTCTTCATATTCCTGAATCAACCAGATGCCATTGGGCTACATTGGCACGTGATAGTGTCCAATGGAAATGTTACTGGCGCCTGCTCGAGCAAATCGATGAATAACGGGATTCAAGTGATCAAGTGATCAAGTGAACTTTTGGTATTACAAGAAATCTGACTGTTTCAAATCGTTGATCATGTCTAAAAGGCAAATGTTACTATTGAGATGGCAACAACTTTTATTTTAAATATTATATTTAATTTTTATGCACATAGCCTATAAACTTAAATATTATGTTCTGCATTAGTACTATAAAATAAATATACAGTGTATTAAGTAGAATATCAAGTTAGTCTTGAGAATTAAAATAAGGTACTTTTTCCAAATATGAAATGTTTTATGGTAAAAATATTTTATGATTAAAAATAACTTGATTAAATCAATTTCTATTTGATCAAAATTATTAAAAACAGTTGTAAATGAATCAGAAAGTTATAGTGGTTTTTTAAATTGAGTTTAGATAAATGTTTTTAAAGGGTCAATTTGAATATTACAAGAATAAAAATAAAAAACTAAGTTTACTTTCAACATAGACTAGTTCTCTCAGAGAATAACTAAAATAATGTTTTTACACTATTTCATAAATTTAGTGCAGTAAATTTCCTATTCATGAGCAGCTTAAAGTTAAACTTAGAAAACAATAGAAAAAATAATTTAAATAGCAATGAAGCATGCTCATGCTAACTCAATTTAATGACGCTTTGTTAGCCCACCCAAGCAAAGATACCTTAATCCTCAAGTTACTCCATATACTTAGTAAAAGCTCACAATTCCATAAATATAAGCTCATGATAAAAAACTCCTATTTTGTGATGACTATTCTGCAATACTTAATATCTTAGAAACTTGTAGTTAATATCTAACAGATTTATTCTCTTTAAACAATTCAAATTAAATATTTTTGTTATAACATTGACATATCATGGCTAAGTATATACAAACAAGTTGGCAAGTTGTTTTTTCTTTTGCTTTCACTTTTAATATAAATTAGAAGAGTTCATAGGAATATTTGAAATAGTTACATGACCTATTGCAAGCACTTATTAGTCATCCTAAAAGATTAATATGCTAATAAAATGTGCTTAAACCTCTTTTAAGTATCTATTCACCAAGTTTTATAGACTTATAAACACTCATAACTTGTTGGACAATATTGCTAACATAGTTGAAGTTATTGTGAAAAATTGAGGAAAATATAACTGAATTTCTTTTTAAAATGACATAACATAATTATATAATAATGATATTATATAATAATGATAATAATTATATATTATTGTCAATATTACATAATATTGAGGAAAAAATACTCCCTACAGCAGTTTTTTCCTCAATCCGGCCCAGGTATGCTGGTCCAGAGACTCTCAGACATGGGGCAGAGCTGTTCCTTGCTCTCCCTGTACACAGCCGTTCATGAGGCAGTCGGGAGGCATGGCGGGTTCTAGCCCTGGCCCACCACCCCAGCAGAGCCTCACAACAAGCCAGACGACCCCCCCCAACTCCATGGGCGCTGCCATTTTCCACATTTGGACTTCCCTCTCGTCAGAACTCCACCCAGCAGACCATCCCATCACAGCCCGGATCATCGACACCCACCCTGCACCAGTTTTTTCCTCAATCCGGCCCAGGTATGCTGGTCCAGAGACTCTCAGACATGGGGCAGTTCCTTGCTCTCCCTGTGCTCAGCCATTTATGAGGCAGTCGGGAGGCATGGCGGGTTCTAGCCCTGGCCCACCACCCCAGCAGAGCCTCACAACAAGCCAGACGACCCCCCCCTCCATGGGTGCCGCCATTTTCCACATTTGGACTTCCCTCTCATCAGAACTCCACCCAGCAGACCAGCCCATCACAGCCCTACTCGCGGCCACTTGCGGCTGCGCAGTTCATCAATAAATGCTTTATTTGGAGGTGTTTAAAAAGAGTTAGCCTCCCGCTCAGCAAGCCTGGCAAGCTTCTCGTGTTGTATTTGATATGCCAAATTCCAGTAACAATTATATTAGGTCATTCCCATGACCTAATATAATGGTTTGAGGCTCTTTATGTTCCTGTAGCAAGCCAGCCAATGCCCTTGGCTCTACTGGCATGAGACAGGACATATGGAGATTATTACTGGTGCCCACTCTAGCAAATAGATGATGAACGAGAAGATCGTGATTGTGATCGTGATTACATAATATTGATATAATATTATATTATTAAATTATAATTAATTATAAGTATCTTATATTACAATTATATGTGATTATATTATTATATTATACAATATTATATAATGATAATAATTAATCATTATTAAAAAGCAGTGATACTGAGTTTTGTTTTAAATATTTTTTATAATCAGCTAGATAAAGACATAGTTTTAAACCTGATTCCTAGACCCAGGATTGTGAATTACCGCAACACTCCAGATGTTCCTTAAACTAACATCTTACAGACCCCAATCTTGGCTTGAGGAATATAGCAGCTATAAATATAGTAATCCTTGGTTATATAGTCACCACCACAACATCCCTGGCTGGTCTGCAGTGTTCCCCATCTGTTAATTGACAGAGAGCATGGAATGAAAAACACTATTTATGAAAAAAAGTAATAATACTTAATTGTATTAACACCTTGATGTGGGAAATGCAATTTATGTTAATGAAGCCACATTCAGTTATCCAGTTATCAAATTGTCCACCTGCAGGCATAGACCTGTTAAAGGTGTTCATGCCAAGTCATTCCCTGTGTTGAGTTTTACAAACATTACCTCATTCAATTAGAAGAATAGCTCTATAAATTGTCCTGGGTATATATCCATGTACAGATGGAATTAAAAATGTACAATTGTACAGATCCAAGTTTATACAGCTAGTGTGTCCTGAAAAACATTCTGTGAGGTCATTCCTCTGGCACTGTTCCTTCAACATTTTCTAATTTCTATCTTGGTTTAATATTTTTCAGTGCTTAAAATAGATGCTATAGACATTATACTATATAAACTTAGGGAAAAAACTTTGAGATGGGTTTAATTTTTAATTACACCACAGATGAATGTGTTGAGATTTTGAAAGTTATGTGTTGAACCAAAGACATGTTTGTTCCCTATTTATAATAGAATCTAAGTAAAATTACTGCTTTATAGTTTACCCCCTAGGGGACCTGTCTTTTGAGAATTTCCTGGGTACATTAAAGCTCAAATTAAAATTATTTATGGGTCAGAGCACAAGCACGGAAGTAAGGTATTTGCCTTGCATGTGGCTGACCCCGGTTTGATCCCCATTTTCTCAGATGGTTCCCTGAGCACCACCAGAAATAAGTCTTGAACTAAAAGCCATCCTGAGCATAACCAGGTATGACCCTAGTCCAATAAAATACATACATGCATACATATGTACAATACATTAGGCAGAAATTCAACTTCACAGAATTTATTTGGGGAGTGGTTTGGGCTGCACCTTGCAGTGCTCAGGGTCACTCCTGCTCTGTTCTCAGGGTTCACTCACTTTTGGTGGTCTCAGAAACCATATGTAGTACCAGGGATGGAATCCTCATTGGCTGCATTCAAAGCAGTACGTCCTCTCTTGACCTAGAATTCATTCTTTAAGAATTAAGCCTTGCTGTTAATAACATTTCTGGGGTAGAGTTGCTATAAATTAGTGAAAAATTAACTTATGCACTAGTTGCTTAGATTCCTTTCTACTTGTACATGGATCAATTATATATGCATTTATATATAAATATGTATTTATATATAAAACTACAGTTGTAAATGATGATACACAAAGAAAAGATATAGTGTTGAACAAATATATCATACCATGATTATTCTATGTGAATGTTTAGGAGTCTCTGCAAGGACACCTGTAATTACGGATTATCCCAGACATAGTCTCTTTCATAAAAACCACAATTCCTCTTTCATTTTCTATTGACTGAAACAGTACAGTACTCTGTATTGAGTATAGTGTATTTAATAATTTCTGGCTTAGTCACAATCCCATCTCAATATTGCAAAATTAGATTAATGACATTAACAAAATGAAGCAAATTATACAAAGGACTTTACAAAATTCAGCTAGTTAAAATATCATGGATAGGAAAAATAGGAACCTCCAGTTTCCTTTTTTATATCTAAGTGTACTTAACAGATTTTAGGGCAGCCATTTTGCTCCAACTCCTTGACAAAGTTCTAACAAGTCAAGCAACAGATTCCTGCTCTGAATGCATGTTAGCCCGTGCAGAGACCAGTATTTTGAAGACCTCATGAAAAACACAAATAACACCACTATAAAGTGTCACCAAAATGTTTCTCCTTTTGTGAGACAGTTTATTGATCTAGACACTACTCTGAAAGTGCCCTTTATTAGGTTTCTGTGCAAACACAATACCAGGATATGCTGCTCTTGAACCAAAATCACACTAGCTCATTCAGAAGTACATTTACTCATGTAACTGTTAACCTCTCACCAACATCCACAATCCCCCTGCAACACACAAACACACATACTCATGCAACTGACCCAACTGCATTTCCTAAAATTTGGCTATTAGAAATTCTTCTTTTTTTTAACCACTTTTCTATGGTGTTTACTTTATTTATTTATTTATTTATTTATTTATTTATTTCGCTTTTTGGGTCACACCCGGCAATGCTCAGGGGTTACTCCTGGCTCTGCACTCAGGAATTACTCCTGGCAGCGCTCGGGGGACCATATGGGATGCCGGGGATTGAACCCGGGCCGGCATGGGCCGGCCGCGTGCAAGGCAAACGTCCTACCCGCTGGGCTATCGCCCGGCCCCTAGAAATTCTTCTGAAAGAGCCCTGCCATTATGGAAAAGTCAACATTATGCAAGAACTTATCAAGTCAAATCTTAAATTACCCATTTTACTCATGACTAATCACTTGTTCATTTGTTCTATGGAATACTGTTCTCAGTGCTTAGTCCTTGTTTTGTTCTTATCAACCACGCCTAATGGTGCTTGGGGAATACATAGTGCCAGCAATCAAACTTGAGTCGATTGTGTACAAGGCATGTGCCTTACACATAGTATCTCTTAGTCCCATAGATTTTATATTCTAAGAGAAATTTTGGGACATCAAATTTCTAAATTTCCTATTTTTTTGGTATCTCTATGCACTGTGTCTAAGGTTTAAGTAGCCTGTAAATAGCTCACATACTCTAATTGATTTTAAAGTAGCTAAAAAATCAGATAAACTAGGGATTCTTTTTGCATATGAGTTCAGTTTCTCACCGCTGTTTATTACAGAGGTTATCTGTCCTGGACTCTACTTTTTTTCCTTCTTTATTAGAGATCAGACATATCACTTTCTGACAGATAAGAAATGAAAGATACTACTACAGTGGTGGCCCAAATTAAAAACAGAAAAATATTAAATAGAAAAACCAATTATACTCACAATCCAGAACTCAGTGTTGTGCCTAGTAGTAAAAAACCATACCAGTGAACGATCATGAAAGCTGAAATCCTGCAAGAGGAAATAATCATCAAAAAGAAATATTATAGGCCTATAATATTTATCATGTTTTAATCTCTGAAACTCACTGCTTGGTTGCAAAAGTTTGAAAAATCGAAACACATAGTGAAACAAATATGTATTTGGTACACTTTCAAGTAGCAGATATTGAAAATGAAAGTGTTTTATTTGTATAAGCGTATCACAAGTACTTTAAGTAGTGTTGCTTTCCAATCCTGTAACTTCTGACAGCAAATGATTTTTTTCTCCTGCCGGTGAATTATCATGCCCTTTCTTTAGGTATCACCTTTTCAATGTCATGAAATTTGTCTGAGTTTCTTTAAAAAGGAGAGTCTGCTCTGTCTCTTCCTCTGGGATGCCGTCAGTTCTACACAGTCAATTTTCCTCTTTTATTTAATTCAGCTTGCCTTTATCATGTTCCTGGGGAAGGGACAGCAGCAGCAGCAACACTTTTGAATCAGTTATTGTTCCACAATTTAATTTTCATTATATGAATCTGCTGTTATTTTCCCCATATATTAAAATTTTCTGTTATACTGCATGCAGTTAATATATGTGGTTTTTTTTTCTTTTTTTTCTTTTTTTGGTTCACACCTGGCAATGTTCAGGGGTTTCTCCTGGCTCTGCGCTAAGGAATTACTCCTGGCGGTGCTCGGGGACCATATGGGATGCTGGGGATCAAACCCGGGCCGACACTGGCCGGCCGCATGCAAGGCAAACTCCCTACCTGCTGGACTATCACTCCGGCCCATATATGTGTTTTTGTTTTACATTGCTACAGTAAGAAATCACTCAATACTAATGGGTTAAAGCAAGATCAATTTACTTATTTATTTGATGGTGGGGTCACACTCATTGATGTTCAAGGTTACCCCCTGGCTCTTCACTCAGGGATCATTCCTCGCATGACTTGGGTGACATTTGAGGAACCAAGGATCAAACTAGACCAGCTGAGTGTAAGACAAGCACCCTAACCACTCTCCTATCCCCATGGCCCCATCAATTTATTATCTGAGAGTCATATATACATATCAGAACTATTGTAGACACATTTCCCAATTTATCATAAGTTAAACAAAATAATCTGTGTGTGTGCATGTACATTACATGCTAAGGAGGAGTGAGAAGAGGGAGAGAATCTTGAGTCATTGGCAGAGGGACCCTGACACTTGTGGGTTTGGAGTTGGAACACAGTCTCGGTTATTAGAGGCTTTGTAATTGCTGGAGAGAGAGTACAATGGGAAAAGACTCTTATTTGGCACATGGACAATAGAGGTTACATCCCCAGCACCCTTTAAGTCCCCGCATCAAGAATGGTCTCTAAATTCAGAAAGAGCCAGCCATAACCTAACATTCACTGCCAGGTCTGACCAAAACCATAATCACTTCTTATATCACTTGTCTTTCCATTGTTTGCTGTTTGTTCAAGCAAACAGTAGCATTCCCATTCTTGGGAATGAAGTTCATTATTGTTATTGTTTTTGGCATATTGGATACACCCCGGGTAGCTTGCCAGGCTCTGCCACTGGCTCTGCCAGTCTCTCCTCTTCATCTTTACTACTTCTCAATATTCTTGAAATATCTCAATATTTTCAATATTCTTTTCAACATTTATTTACACAATATTGAAGGGTTTGGGCCATGGCCGACAGTCTCAGGGATTATTTCTGACTCTGTGCTCATAATTTTTCCCTGAAAGTGCTCAGGAGACTGTATGGAAAGCCAACCTGGCTACAGCCAAAGTGGCCATATGCAAAGCAATGACTTCCCTCCATTCAGTCTTCCTGGCCCTACGTGAAATACTACTTGTAAGCATAAAATCACGTGTCACTTGTCTTCCCATTGTTCATCAATTTGTTCAAGTGGGCGCCAGTAATGTCTCCATTTTAACCATAATACATTTCTCTACTAATGATTTCTTTTGTGTGTGTGGCCACACTCCGAGATGCTCAGGATTATTAATGGTTCTGCACTAATGATTCACTCTGGTGGGACTCTGAGTGCCATATGGGATACTGAGGATCAAACCCAAACCACTTGCAGGGCTCGCACTGTGACCAATGTATTAGCTCTCAGGCCCCTATTAATGATTATTGAGGTAACATGTTGTAATAAAAATGTTTTATATGATTATTAAATCAATTTAAGAAAACTGTACTTGAAAAGAAAGTTTAAGTGATGAATATAATAGCATGAAAATTGTAAAATATTTAGCATGTATTTTTTAAAAAATTAGAATTTATACAATAGAGTTAGCATTATTCTTATAGACTTTTATTAAAAATGAAATTTTTTGGAGTTCACTAAAAGTTTGAGCAAAAAACCTCCAGAGTAAAAGGCAAAAACTAACGAGGAAATATGACCAGTGGAATAAAAGTAATAGTATGTGGAAGCTATTAAAATTTTAAATATTTAAATTTTCTCTTAAATATTTCATGTTCTGTTCTTTCTGTAATCTTCGTGTCACTATCCTTTAAAAATTTATTTGACTGAAAAATTAGTAACTCATATTTTCTCACCAAAGGGAAGTATTTTCATTCTAAGACACAACACTGCCTAGCTGCAAGGCAGAGACAGAGAGTGCTCTGTGTGCTGAACAGCAAGGAGCCTGTGATGGAAGCAACATGTAGCCCCAAAGCAACCAAACAAAAATAACCTGACAAAAGCTCTAATATTAGATGCTGATAATGTGCCACTCAATCAATTCTATTTACTTAAAAAAGTACTTTTATTTCATATAAGAGGAGATATAAAGACAGAGACAGATTCTCTCATAAGGTAAAGAAGAGAATTAATACAGGTGACTTGTTTGTGGTGTGTGCTACAACTTTAAAACTCAACTTCCCTATCATGTTCTTATTGACCATAAATGGAATGTATATACTTCCACTCCATGGGGGTGGCCATTTTCCACATTCGGACTTCCCTCTCGTCAGAACTCTACCCAGCAGACCAGCCCATCACAGCCCAGATCATCGACACCCACCCTTTAGTGTTTTTTTTTCTCAATCTGGCCCAGGTATGCTGATCAGAGACTCAGACATGGGGCAGAGCTGCTCCTGCTCTCCCTGTGCCCAGCCCTTCATGAGGCACCGGGGGAGGCATGGCGGGTTCTAGCCCTGTCCCACCACCCCAGCAGAGCCTCACAACAAGCCAGACGACCCCCCACTCCATGGGGGACATCATTTTCCACATTCGGACTTCCCTCTTGTCAGAACTCCACCCAGCAGCAGATGAGCCTATCACAGCCTGGCTCCCTCAGCCACAAGCGGCCACGGTTCATCAATAAATGCTTTATTTGGAGGTGACTACAAGAGTATGCCTCCTGCACAGCAAGCCTGGCAAGCTGCCCGTGTTGTATTTGATATGCCAAATACCAGTAACAATTATATTAGGTCATTCCCATGACCTAATATAATGATTTGAGGCTCTTTATGTTCCTGTAGCAAGCCGATGCCCTTGGCTATACTAGCATGAGACAGGACATATGGAGATATTACTGGTGCCCACTCTACCAAATAGATGATGAAAGGGAAGATAGTGACAGTGATAGTGATATACTTTTCTTCCTCTTCTTGTTTTTTCTAGCAAAACCCAATGTTGTTAAGGACTTATTTCTTGCAGGTTCAGGGGACCTTATGGGGTTCCAGGATCAAACCCTGGTTGATTGCAAGAAAGGCAAGGAGTGTATCTACTTTTAAATGACTGAGATTATGTAAACTATCATTATTCACCACAGAGAACATAATAGCTATTTAACATATTTGATTTTCCCTGTTCACCACTGATGGGAATGTATTTGGTGCAGACTTTATGGAAAATATAGAGGCTCAAAGAAAATTAAGAGATCCACCTTGTGTTGATCCTGCAGTTCTATTTCTAGATATATAGCAAAGAATATAATTGTGTAAAAAGAGAGTGAGGGAAAGAAAGAGAGAGAGGGGGAGACAGAAAGAGAGAGAGGGGAGAGAGAGAGAGAGAGAGAGAGAGAAAGAAAAAGTAAAAGTGCCTGCCTTCGAGGCAGGCTGGGGAGGTGAGAGGAAATTTGAAGACATTGATGGTGGGAATACGGTACTGGTGGAGAGAAGGGTGCTGGACCAATGTGTGACGAAACCCAATCATGAACATCTTTGTAATTGTATATCTCATGGTGGTATGAAAAGTGCATTCATATATATGAAATAGAAACAACTTAAGTTCACATCAAAGGATGATTGCATAAACAAAAGATGTGGTATTGCACCAGGGAGAGGACTCAGAGGGATGAAATGCATGCTTTGTAGGCAAATAAACCCCAGGTTTAATCCCTAGTAACATGATCTCTTAGCACCTCAGAGGTGGCACTACTGGGCACTAGAATATCATATGGCCAAGCATTGAAACATCAGATTCACACAACTGGGTCAAATATTATTAGGAGTAGCCCTTGAGTCCTGAAACATCATTGAAGAGATCCCTGAAAGAGGAGGTTCAATGGATTGTAGTGGAATATTATTAGTTTTCATCCACCAGGCACGAAATTATAACAAAAAGTTGAAGAAATTTGACCCGGTGTCCTAAAATATATTCCAATTTCACATCAACATTATGTGAAGTATTAAAAAAATAAATTATTTTTGAAAATAAAAATTCAACTAATTTGATTTGGTTTTATCCCCATAAAAGAGAATTTAGAATCCGGATGAGGCATGGAGAAATCCTGAAAGATTGATTGGCACCTCCACCTGTCTGTCAGACATTAGTGAGCAAAACTGACCATTGCCCAAAGAAAACTGATAATTGTTCTCTGAAGCAAAGATTAGTTCATTCATGTTCTATAGTCTTCACAATAAAATTTATATCAGATATTTACCACAGAACTCCAATGGAAACAAGGCATTCAATTGCTAATTTTAGCCAGAATATTTTTCTTCCAAAACCTTCAATGTAAGCACTGGTTAAGTACAGAAACAAATAGTATTGCTCACAAGGAAGAAAATATAAGAAATGCATTTAATAGAACATAATAAGCTACTATTAAATGCTCTACTTCAATTACATTTACTTATATTCTTGAAGATGTCTTAAAATGAATTCAATTTTAAATTATTCTGGCAGTATGAATTATGTTAGAGTCCCTTTTTATGATCTATATTGATTGATATAGATAATATCAGAAGTTTTGAGTTCATCTCACAGGGACTGTTTGACAATCTAATCTTAATTTTCTGCTTAAGACAGTATAAAATAACAATGTTATGCTGCTTTCCAAACAATGGGAAGGTGACTTTACTATATATATATATGTACACATATATATACATATATATATATATATATATATGACCCAAGTGGTTCTTTTTAAAATACAAAAATGCACACTCCTGAGAGAACTTATTATATTGCCTATATAACTAGAAGTCTTTTTTAATAAATAGAAAGCCATGGGACATTGCAATAAATTATTTGCTACATTCAGTTAAACCGAGTATTCAATAGTGCCGATTTAAACGTATTCATTCTTTTTTACTTCTGACAGCAGGAATAAAGTATTAGCATTTTAGAGTGATTATTTTTTTAATTTTTTATTGAATCTCTGTGAGATAGGCCATTACAAAGCTGTTCATAATCCTTCTACCAATGCACATTACCCAGCACCAATGTCCCTCCCTGGAAAATAAAGGACCCTCCCAATGGAAAATAATAGAAAATAAGGTACCCTCTCAATGAAAAACCAGCAGGAACAGTTCTACTGTTCAAGAAGGGAGACATTCACGACATCAGCAACTATCGACCCATCTGCCTGTTGTCTGTCATCTACAAGCTGTTTACACGAGTCATCCTGAACAGGATTGGCAGAACACTAGAGGAAGGACAACCATGCGAGCAAGCTGGCTTCCGGAAAGGATTCAGAACAATTGACCATATCCACACAGTAACCAAGCTCATTGAGGTTTGTAGAGAGTACAAGATGCCGCTCTGTCTCACGTTCATTGATTTAAAGAAAGCCTTTGATTCTGTGGAGACTGAAGTAGTCATCGAAGCCCTAGCCAAACAGGGTGTTCAAACCCAATACATCAAGATCCTTCGTGAGCTGTATTACGGATTCACCGCCAGGATCTCACCATTCTAAAAAGGAAGTGATCATTGATGTCAAAAGAGGGGGTTCGACAGGGTGATACCATTTCACCAAAACTGTTTAGCGCCACCCTCGAGAACATCATGCGACAATTAGAATGGGAATGACTGGGAATGAAGATAGATGGTCAGCAACTACACCACCTCCGCTTCGCTGATGACATCGTTCTAATAACACCAAACATTAGCCAAGCAGCACAAATGCTGGATGACTACGACCGAGAATGTGGAAAGATAGGTCTACAGCTGAATCTAAAGAAAACTCTGTTTATGAAAAATGAACTAGTTCCAGAGGCCCCATTCACTCTCAATGGAACAAACATCTCTGAATGCAGCAGTTATGTGTACCTAGGTCGAGAAGTCCACATGGTGAATGACCTAAAACCTGAGCTGCGCAGGAGGAAGAGAGTGGCTTGGAATGCCTTCAAAGGCATCGAAGAAATAGCTAAAAGGACAAAGAACCTCAGTCTCTGGGAACATCTCTTTGACTCCACCATTCTCCCTGCATTAACATATGCCTCAGAGACCTGGGCCCTACGAAAGCAGGATCAGAATGCTATTCGGGTCTCCCAGAGAGAAATCGAAAGAGCTATGCTTGGAATATCACGCCTCATTCAAGTGAAAGAAGGAATCCGGAGTTCTGACCTCCGTTGCTATTCCAGAATCAGGGATGCTGTCTCGTTTGCCAAGGCATTGAAAATTAGATGGGCTGGACATGTAATGCTATTTGGAGACAACCGCTGGACTAGAGCCATTACCGACTGGATCCCACGGATGTCAAAAGATCACGTGGCCGCCCACCTGCAAGATGGTCAGACTTCCTTGTCAAGACCCTGAAGGAACGGTTTGAGTCTCTTCATATTCCTGAATCAGATGCCATTGGGCTACATTGGCATGTGATTGGGTCCAATGGAAATGTTACTGGTGCCTGCTCGAGCAAATCAATGAGCAATGGGATTCAAGTGATCAAGTTATCAAGTGAATGTCCCTCCCCAGTTTCCACCCCACCAACTCCCACTTACCCCATCCCAATCTGCCTCTCTAAACAGGTTATTCTTTTCTCTCTCTCTCTCTCTCTCTCTCTTTATCTCTCTCTTCCCATCTATCTCTCTGTGGTTTTCAATGCAGTGGATGCTTTTTTTTGTTTAAGATATTAATCATTAGTTTATTGCATGAGTTATAATTCCACAGTTATGACTTTATTACTTGATCACTTTATCACTTGACTTCCGTAGATCATCAATTACTTGAGCGGTCACCAGTAACATCTCAATAAGTCCTGTCACATGTGAGATAGCGTAAGGGTATCTGCCTGCTCCAGGAACATAAAGAGTCTCAAACCATTTCATCAAGTCATGGGAATGAGGTGTATAATTGTTATTGGTATTTGGTATGTCAAATACGACATGGGTAGCTTGCCAGGCTCTGCCGTGTGGGTGGGAAAATATTGTAGACTTTATTACAGTAACAGTACTTTGGCCTTCTCTCACAGCTAAACTTAGGTTTCCCTCAATGCAAGCAATTCCAATGACAACAATAACAACAGCAACAAGCTTTATTAGAACAAGTAGAAGAGAAGACTTAAGGAAGAGTGTAAGGGAGAGTATGTACTTTGGGAAACCCATGTGTTACATTCTCCTGAATTTAAGGCTAATATCTTGCTTATATAGTATGATTTTTTTGAATAAAATAATTTTGAAGAACATCATTTCCTCCTGAAAAAAAAACCTGTCTCAACTCCCTTTGGAGATGCAAGGCATGCTGGCTAATATAGTCTGCTGACCAGAATCTTCCTCATTCTCTTTCTAGCTTCCCGACTTTATTTAAATATAATGTTTGTATATTAACATTCACACATGAACAACCAACCAAAGATAATGCTTAAGCTCATTTTAGAATAAAATTTAAAACTACCCATTGCATAATATTTGCAAATAAAAGATTTCCTCTAACCTAAATTTCAGCCGGCAATAAGCCAACTTGTCTCATCATTTCCATGGGTGCTGCAATCTTCCTCCAAATGTCTATATGTCTACAGTGACCATATCTCAGAAACAATGAAAGATCATGGGCTTTTTGTCCAACAAATAGTTATGAACATAATATTGCATAATGTGACAAGAATACTGAAAATGTTTTCTAACTTTTTTTTATGAATTTGTAGTACTGAACTTTTTCAGAGTTGTGTGCCTTGAGCGATACTTCAGCTAAATATACTCTGAAAAACAAAAAAATAATTTTTAATTTCTGAGAGCAAACTTTATATCATTTAATTTGTATAGGATACATTTAATATCATGAAACTCTCAAACAAAACTCTCAAAATACCCAAAAAAGTATCCATTGGAAAGCACATGGGCAGTTTGTAAAGGGTAATTGAAATTAACAATTCAGTGTCCCAAAGCAAAGTCTTGAAAGGGCTGAAGTATCTGGCACATATGAATTATTGAAAGTAAACAACCAGAGATTTATTGTATAGGTTTGCACAATATGAAGTTGCTATGAATAGCATAACATTTTAGGTCAAGGACAAGAGATTCAAAGCCAGAGCAGACATACATGAGAGAGAAACAGAATGGGGACATCTCCAAATATATACGACCTTTCCTTTTGAACTAAAAACCAATAAAGATAACAGAGAAAGCTCTATTAGATTACACTGATTATTGCACTTTCCTAAATAAATATTAAGACTCAAAAATTGGAAATAAATATGCTAACAAATATAAAACATCATAATTAAGCACAAATGGTGTGCAGATTGTATGTAAGAACAAAAAACTGAATAAGGGTAATAATATCCCTATATCTTGAAATTATGTTAAAAATCACACCCAAAATGTCAGATTATGACATATCAGAACACTAATATGTCAGATTATGACATATCAGAACACTGATTTTCTCTTTTCATTGAAAGACATTAAAACTGAAATGTGATTTTTAAAACTCAAAAAACACAGAAGTAAAGTTAAAAGTATTGAAATGATTAAATATATATAATTTCTTATGATTAAAATTGGAATACAATCAAAATTGGAATATTATCAAAATTAAAAATGTGAAAATAAATTTGATAAATATTACAATGACACAATTTCATCACACTGCATATCTTGAAGATGAAGATGAGAATAAATGTGCATTTATTAACAATCATGTAAAATAAAATCTTTCTTAAAGAAAAATTTAAAATCAATAGAAATTGTACATTAAAATCATCATGTTTTGAGTATATAAATTTGGGATGACTACTTTTGCATATATACAAAGCCTATCACTGAATTTCAAGAAAAAAAGTATAGCCCTTCGGTCATCTAGTAGGCAAAAAGATATGGTGAGTGATAAGGAAATTTTAAGATACATTTTCTATAGAAACACTTCATGTCAGCAGAATGAAAGTAGCATACTGGACAAAATGAGTAAAAAATATGATTCAAGAGTTTTATATCAAAGGATAAATGACTTTTAAATATAAAGGGCACCAGGAGAAATGTTATAAACATAAAAGAACTGATGTACTTTTCCCTTTATGATCTATCCCTAAGGAATATATCAGACACGGTAAAATAAGATTGTTAATGAGAACTAAGGATAGTTATTTGAAGATTTAAAGTTAAGTGGGTGAAACTAAGAACTATGATCTATGAATGCAGAACATGATACATAATGACTGCTTATTTAAAAAATTCAGATGTATTCAACTATTTAAAACAACGAAATATGAGGCTAAAATGAGAAGGCAAGCAGGAGTTCAATGTCTGGCACCACATATGGTCCCCCAAACCCTGCCAGTAGAGGTCCCTGAGCAAGAGTAAGCCTTAATCAAAAACAGGTTTGGTCCCAAAGCAAACTAAAATAATTAAATAAAATTGAAAGAAATGTAAGTGCATTTGTATCAAAACACAATAAAAAGTAACTAGAAATGGGTCAGGCAGTAGACTGAATAGAGCATCTAGCTTGCATATAACTACCCAGGTTTGGTTCCGGGTTTCTGCAGTGTTCCACATGCACAACCAAGGATGGTCATGCAGCACTACCAGGTATGGCCTCAAATCTCTCCACCCCATAAAAGCAATTTGAACAGAATGAGGACAGCATAGAGGGTCTTAGGCACTTTGGCAGTGATCAGGTCCAAGGCATAGTGAGTAATTGGACAACATTATAAAATACATGATCACTAATGGTTCTTGGTAACTTTGGTAGTAATGTCGAAAGTATAACTAATCTTGGATAACACAATCATAAAATTGATCATTATTGTAATCATTTACCTAAATAATAATATTTAAAAATAAAAATTTAAAAAATAAAATGCAAAAATGTAAAAAAAGTAAAAAATGTAATTTCTAATGAACAGAAGTTAATTGTTCATTAGAGATCTAAATGTTTGTGCTACTTAAATGTCTAATAGTATCTCTGGATGGTTTCAGATTGTCTTTTATTCTGTTGTACACATTTTTCCTATTATAGAAAAAGAAATCAACTATGATTGATATCAACATTATTTATAATCATTCATCACTTCTAAATCCAAGCTACATAGAAGGAAACATTTCTAGGCTTTATGTACTTAAAATATAAACCATATATACCAAAGAAACCTATTTTTTGGCTGGAGTAATAGTATAGTGGGTAGGGTGTTGCCTTGCATGGGGCCAGCCAGAGTTTGATCCCCAGCATCCTGTATGGTACCCTGAGTACAACTAGGAGTAATTTCTGAGTATAGAGCCAGGAGTAACTCCCAAAAAGACAGCAAAGAAAATAATAAATAAGAAACTGATTTTTGTACTGCACATATTCTTATCATTCTTTATTCCTTAAGTTAAGAACATTAAAAAATGGATCAGAAAAAAATTTGATTTGCTTAGTAAAACTGAGTAAATACAGTAACTGTTTTAGTCTAAGGGGAAACATTCAGTATATCCTGGTCACAGAAAACTTGTTCTAAAATTGAGTTTGAATTTGCTTTTTTTAATAGATGGATAAGATTCTGAACTGCTATAAAAACTCTGAGGTTTCTATTGAGACATATAGTCATTATTTATGTTATTTTATTAATCAAACTAGAGCTTTTTTGAAAGAGTTATGGGCATTTTAATCTATATTTTTATCAGTTTTGACATAAAATGACTTTTTCTCATTCCTTAAACAAATGCAATTCTATTTATTGCCTTTAAGTTGTCACATTATTATCAGATTATAGTTATGTTTATTATAAAGCAATTATTTTTCCATTTAGATAGACTCAAATTCAAATTATATCTTGTTATCTTTTACATTTACAGGATAAAAATAAAAAAAACAAATTATTGACTATGTATGTATGACATTCATAGTAACAGTGTTAGAAAAGCACTGATTTGGGAATAAATGCTTTACCCAAATAATCTAAGCTGTTGGTTAACATTCAAGAAATTTATAGATTTTTTATTTTGTTATTGCTCCACCATTATCATAGATAGGGCACTGTGGTTATCAACAGAATAAAAGTTGAAAGTGAGTGGAACCAAGATGGCTACATAAAGAAAACTTATGAACGATTCCTTCTGTAATCACACCAAATCTGCCTCTAATTTGGATCAATGTATAGAGAAACCTTTCTGAAGCCCCAATGCATAAAACTTTCACAGCAAGGAACAAAAGGAATGGCTCTAGATGAAGTGACAGAAAGAAAACAATGTCCTTGTCAAAAAATCTCTTGGGCCAGAGTGATAGAATCATGGATAGGGTATTGCCTTGCATGAAGATGACCTGGGTTGGACCACTGACCTTCCATATAGTTCACTGAGGGCTCCAGGAGAATTCCTGGGTGAAGAGTCAGGAGTAACCTCTGAGCATCACTGGATGTGCACCCCCAAAAAAAAAGAGCAAAATGAGAAAAAGAAAAAAGAAATATTACTGAGGCAACAAACTTTAACGAACAAAATCTCTAAGGTGAAGGAATTTGCTCAGATAAAAATCCCATTTAAACATTATTTTAGGATGTATATACAGTTATGCTTGAATATATTTTCTGCATTCTCATGAAATACATCAATTAAAATCTATCATTAAAATCAATCACCACTGTAATGAATGTATAAAGTATCAGTCAAGAAAGATGGTTGACGGAAAGATTATTCAGCAGGATGGATCACATGCTTTGGAGGCAGGATACCTAAATTCCCTAACCATAACCCTAACCCTAACCTTAACTCAAAAGCCTTGAAATACTAAGTATAAAGTAATATTTATTATAACTGCAAAAAACTATGGTTATTCAAAAACAAGTGAACAAATGTATTTAGTATGTATTTGGGTAGCTTAAAGTGAGATTTAAATTAAACTAGTTTCAGCTTAAATTTCTCCAAACCAAAAATAATTTTAAATGTTAAATAATTTTAATTGAGGAATATTTTATTGTCTTTTTTCTTTGAAAAGATATTAACAACTGCCTTTGAAAAGTCTATCAATTCATTTTGGAGGCATGTTTACAAGAAAAAAATTGTCAGGCTATCCTGTAACATTTTCCTTTCATGATATTTTTTCTTTATGAACTGTAGTACAGCTTATTTACTAATAAAAGTAATTATTTGTATTTACACAATTTTTCCCTAAATGTTATAATTTCTCCTTGAAGTGTTTATTAAACTGAAAAGTTAGCAGGAGTTAGAAAACCTGAATCTGTTCTGAATATATGAAAGTGGAACTGATGAAATATACTGATAGAGTAGAAGTGACACTTGAGCAAAAGAAAGCAATTAAGAAGATTTCCAGGGGCTGGAGAGAGTACAGTGGGCTTGTCTTGCACAAAGTGGACCCATGTTTGATACCGAGCACTCCATATGGACCACCTGAGCACAGCGTCAGCATTAAACCATGAGCACCACCAGGTATGTTCCAAAAACCAAAATAGGAAAGGAATGTTTTCATCTCAACAACCAAAAAGCTAGAATTGCACTACAGATGGAAAAGATTCATAGCAGCAGAACTGAGAAATTATCAGGAATTCAGCTCTAAACATCTTTGTGATGCCTACTAAGAACAGGACTTTAGACATCCAGGGCAAAGATTCAAGTTGAGTATTTAAATTTAATACTCAAATTAAATATTGAGTAATCAGAATTCATCATCTTATTGACTGCATTTGGATTTGCAAGGTTAGATATCCATAGCAGATTTAAAAAAAATAGTCCATGCTTGTATTTAAAGGTCTGAATCTTGGGGTAGAGACTAGAGATATGTGGTAGGGCTTTAAATTTGAGTCACCAGCATAGATGTTCTATTTAGTTGGAATGAGATCACAGAAAAGTAAATATAAAACAACATTTATACTATCTAAGGAATAAGCACCAGGTTATTAACTATGAAAAGGATGACATGAGGCAACACCATCAAAGGACAAACAGTAAAATAGTCTGCAGCATAGTGGAGAACAGGGAGTGTTCTAGCCAGAGGACATAGCACAGACCAGGAGGGTAGACAGGGTCTGTGACACCAAGGCTCTGGGAAGAATAATAAAAATAAGGAAGTCTAGCTTCCCAAAACAGAAAGATTTTGCAAGTGAAAGAAAACTGGATTGGAGAATTTTAGGTGGTTTGGAGGTGGAGCCAAAGTGAGAAACCTTGTGGCTTTGCATGATTTGAAAGATTCTTGAGTGAAGGATCTGCTTCCCTCAAAATATTCAAGTAAATTTCAGTCAAAATGCCCAGCAGTCTCCCCAGTATTGCAGGAGTTGGTCCAAACATCCTCTTTCCTAAAAAAGCCCAGGTTTGCCAACATGTGTCATTTTTGTACATGAGCAAAGGGCTTCAAGAGAAGCTGTCATCCTTACCCCCCAAAAATTCACGTGACTTACATGATCCAAATGATCAGAAAGAACCTGTTTTTCAGAATCCTGCCTCCAGTACGGGCAAACATCCAGTGCAGCTGCTGCTACCCAACTAAATCTCTGTTGCAAGAAAAATCATCTCTTCTCTCCTTGATGCGTCCCAGCTCGATTCCTTAGCGCAGAATAAAAGCCCTGTTTGTTCCATTGGTTTCCAGCATACGCATTTACACATTGCTTTTTCCTGTAAATACATTTCCACTGATCATTTTTGTATAGTATTTTCCCAGACTGGTCAAGCAGAAGGATATGGGAATGTTTACCCAAAAAATGGAGAAAGTTTGAAAACCTAACCAATATCACAATATAGAGTTCAAATCCTTTGTCCTTATGTATGAACAAAAGAATAAATATATAAATATATAAATACATAAATACATAAATAAACAAAAAAATAACCCTGTCCAGAGTGGCTTCATAGGAGACTGCAGGAGAGAATGGAAGGGAAGGGAAAACTCACAGAAAATTGTAAACGGAAGCAGACAGCTGTGTTTCTGATACTAGCAGTGGGCAGGAAAGAGGTTTGTGAGACGGAAGAAATAATAGTACATGGACAGGGATGATTAGAAAGTGACAACTTGCTGCAGGAGCTGGAGGGCAGCCTTGCTTGGCGCAAAAGTAGACAGGAAGGTGATCCGGGTTCCATGGTAGCAGCACAAAGCAAAGAGCAAGGCGGTACTTGTGGAGATCAATGGTTTTGCATTCTCCACGAGATAGGAAATAATGCCATCCTCTGAAAAGCAGGGACTTAGGATCAGTCACAGTTTTAAGGAGAGAAGGGAAACTGAGGCCCATTCATCACCCTCCAATGGGAGCAATCATGGAATTCACTTGGCCCACAAAAAGACTGATTTAACACTTACAAATCTCCCAAACGCGTC
This sequence comes from Cryptotis parvus, assembly GCA_021461705.1. Lineage (NCBI taxonomy): Eukaryota > Metazoa > Chordata > Mammalia > Eulipotyphla > Soricidae > Cryptotis > Cryptotis parvus. The sequence goes on along the minus strand of JAJIBD010008497.1, from coordinate 26,031 downwards.
TGGATACCTGCCTCTGCCTTTTGAGAAGCCATCGTTAGCTATCCCATTCCAAAATTCAATATCCAGAGACCAGATTGCTTATTTTTCCTGCGTATTTTAGAACAATAATTTATTTTTAAAGATGCAAAGCTATATTGTTTTACCCTTTATAGTTATCAAGAGACCCTAGCATTTTTATATGAGCCCACATTTTACCTAAGTTGATCCTGTTGAATAAAATGCATGAAATATTTAACATGCTATGCCTCAAGGTCACCACCAAGCAGCCCGAGTTTATGTAGAAATGCTATGCGCCTCATTTCAGCATTTTTAATTTGCCTGTTTGTTAACCTCCTGACACAGTGATCCTCTAGCAAGCACATCTTCAATTTTAAGTAGTTTGAGAGCATTTTCCTATGTCAGATCACTATTGTCTGATTAGTTTTGGTTTACATGCTGAATGTCATGCAGAGGTCAATAAAATGTACGTATGTACATGCACATATATTTAAATATCCATTATAATGCCAGAAAGGAAGAGTTGTCCATTTGAGAATGCTGGAAGCATCCTCTATAGTGGATATCAAGAAGTCATAAATTCATAATATGAAGCCATTGTGGCTTGAGGGATAAATATTCAGTACCTGGTATTACTTGATAAAGTCATACATATGTATAGCTCCATTTTATGTGATAATTACTGAATCTAGCTTAGCATCTGCTTTTACCAGATAAACTGAATTTATTATTTTGAATAATGCAGTCACAATAATTCATAGAATTGGGAAGAATTAGCAAATCATAGGGTCATAAGGCAGAGAAAAGGTGAATGTGGAATTTTATTTAAATTTCAGTCATTATACAAAATGACATTGTCTTTTATCTTAATTTTTATAAATTATGAATTGCATACCTAAGTTCTATTTTCCTATGAACAAAGAAAAAAATAAGGCTTAACTCAAAGACATCTGGAGAATTTATGAAATATCCATGCTAGTGCTTGAATTTTAAAGGGACTTTTATTGAACTTTAGAATAGCCAAGTGCCTTCTCTATGCAGTTACCAACAAATAATGAAATGCTTCCCTATTTGTTGTACTACTATCTACCATTAAAAAAGTAAATGATAAGACTAAGAATGTATTAAATAAATGAAAAAGATAAAGAAGAATGTAGGTAGTTGTTAAAAGATAAGGATGTAATAAATCTGCGTTTATGTCACAAAATACTTTGGCTTCAAGTAATCAACTTTAGAATGAACTTTTTAGCTACCTAAATCATGAATACCTCATATTTTGGCATGATATCATTCACAAGCTCAGATTTACTTCAGGAAATCAGTGTTTTCTTAATATATTTTGAAAGAAAACCAAGTCACCATACCAACTTTCAAATTTCTACTTTTAATATGTTTTCATTGCTTTCCACTGTTGTTAAAATAATAAATAAATAGGAATACTATAAAATTATTATAAATAGGAATACTACAAAATTGCATAAATAGAATACTACAAAATTAAAATAAAACCAGTGAATAGTTTGAGAGAATTATAGAAAGAAATTTGAAATGTATCAATCAAAATATGTAGACATAACAGAAGTCATTTTACTAAGGAATGATATAAACATCTGAAAGCTCTTTTTAAAGCAAAGAAAATGAAAACTCTCATAAGCAAATTTTCTTTTTTGTTCCACACTTAGTTGTTCTCAGGGCTGAATCCTGGCTCTCTGCTTAGGGATTACAAGGCAACACTTGGGTGACCACATGTCTATAACAAGAGGTATTCAGGGGCTACTCCTGGCTCCATGACTTAGAAGCTAAAGGCATCTTCAAAGATGAAACACCACTGACCAAGCAAGTGGAAGCAAAAAAAGCAAGTAGGACTATGTTAAACTAAGAAGCTTCTGCTCAAAAGAAACAGTGACAAATACAAAGACAGCCCACAGAATAGGAAAAAATTTTCACCCAATACACATATGATAAGGGTTCAGTATCAAAGATATACAAGGCACTATTAGAACTTTACAGGGAAAAATATAAAAAGTGGGGAGAAGAAAGGAACAGAAACTTCCTCAAAGAAGAAATTCAAATAGGCAAAAGGCACATAAAAAAAAACTGCTGTACATCTCTAATCATCAGAGAGATGCAAATCAAAACAATGGGGAGGAATCATTTCCCACAGAGACTGGCACACATCCGAAAGAACTAGAGCAACCAGTGCTGGCACAGATGTGGGGAGAAAGAAATTCTCATTCATTGCTGTTTTTCAGCCTCTTTGGAAAACAATATGGACATTCCTCAAAAAAAAAATAGAAAGAAAAAAGAAAATGAGCCCTTTGTCCCAGCTTCTGGGAATATACACTGGGGGCCCAAAAACACAGCAGAAACACCACCTGAAGTCTATGTTCATTGCAGCACTATTCACAAGAGTCAGAATCTGGAAATAACTTGAGAACAGAGGACTGCACAAAGAAACTATGGTACATCTACACAATGGAATATTATGCTGCTATTAGGAAAAATTAATTCATGAAATTTGCCTATAAATAGATGAACATGGAGGGCATCATGCTGAGTGAAATGAATCAGAAGGAGAGGACAGATATAGAATAATTGCATACATTTGTGGGGTATGTATGTATATATAATATATACATACATATGTGTATCTATATATGTATATGTATTATGAGACTCTTTTTCAAGTTCAGGGAAAATACTATCCAAGATCTTGGACTATTATCCCTTGAAATCAACCACAAGTGTGTGGGTGTTTGGGGGGGGGGGTAGCAAAGGATAGGTAAGACAAAGAAAGGGGCCAGTATGACATAATATTTGGAAATGTTCACGGTGAACTAGTACTGAGTGTTGAAAGTAGGCAAAGGGATATAAACAATAACCATCAATGTCTATATTTCAAACCAAATGCACAAAAATAGAGAAAGAGAGAGAGGAAGAGAGAGAGAGAGAAATAGGGGGTTAGGTGGAGAGTGGTGGAAGGGAACCTCGGGACATTTGTGCTGGGAAATGTACATTGCTGGAGGGATGTGTGTTAGAACACTGTATGTTTGAAACTAATCAAGAACAGCTTTATAATGGCTTATCTCATGGTGATTGAATTAAACAAATTAAAAATTAATAAAACTAAAGATTCAAGGAAAACACTAAGGAAAACAAAAAATTAATGCATTTAAAATTTAAGAACTTAATAGAAATAAAAACGTGATGAATAAGATTAGAAATCAACTACTTCCAAGGCAAATGAGGGGACAGAGAGGTGCGCGGGAGTTAAGGCGTGTGCCCTGCATGTAACTGAGCTCAGACTTGCCTGATGCCCAGCGTAACCTTCAACAAGCATGGCATCCTTGGATCCCCTAGCTGAATTACTATACCCACTTATAAAAATGGATCAAATGAAACAAAAATGTAAAAGACACAATCTAAATAAGTTACTATGAAAATTAAAAGCTATAAATGTTTTATTGTTGTTTATGTGAGTTTTTTTTTATATTTGGCCACACCCAACAATGCTCAGGGCTTACTCCTGCCTCTAAGCTCAGGAGACCACATGGGGTGTCTGAACCTAATCAAGGTTGGTCACATGCAAGAAAAAGCACCCTGGCTGCTGCATTATCTCTTTGGGCTCCAAATAAGAGCTAATTTAAATGAGATAAGTGTCAATGTTCACATTTAGTAGAGACTTTGTAAAGACTAATATATATTGAGGAAATATATGCTAATAATCTTTAGTTATTAGCAGTGCTCCAGGCTTACTCCTGACTCTGCTCTCAGGAATCACTCTTGTGAGGCCCAGTGAATGAGGTGCCAGGGATGGAACCTGGTTCAACTTGCAGGACAAGTTTCATAAACTTCAGGATCATGGGCTATAGGTGCCAATCTCTTGACTAAACTTCATGCTGGTTCTATCTAAACTAAATGCTTTTAGATGTAGAATATGGAGGAAGAATGGCTTGCTTCCTTATCCCCCACTTTCACAGGATGGTTTGAAAATAATCTCTCCCACAGGATGCTCAGCACCTACAACCCAAAACTGCTGTTGAGGCTGTGCCATTCACAAAGTTAATCATCTGCTTTTTTCCAGCTTCAAGCTGTCCTGCAGCATTTGACCAGGCTAAACTACCTTCCCTACTTGGCTTTTGCTGGTTATATACAGAAAGGTTTGGTATCCAGCTTATTCTCTTCTGTAACAAAGCTAAACCCCTTAGACAGAGGCCAGCCTGCAAGTGAATATTTATTTTTTTTTTTTTTAGTGCTCAGGGCACTGAATTCAGGGATCAGTCCTAGTGGGGGGGGTACTATATAGTGTCTTGGGAATGAAATCTGGGTCTACCAGTTGTAAGTGCCCTACCTGCTATTTCTCTCTCTCGCTCTCTCTCACTCTCTCTCACATCTTATCTTTTTTTTTCTTTTATTTTTTTTTAATATTGGGGCTACATGCAACAGTGTTCAGGGATTAATCCCGACTCTGCACTTTGACATCATTCCTGGATGGTCTTGGGAGACTATATGGGATATTAGGTTTGAACCTGTGTTGTCCACACACAAGGTGAGTTCCCTACCTGCGGTACTCTCTCCCACCCTATGAGTCTTATTTTTCATTAACTACTATTACCTACTGCCCTTCAGTGGACTCAGAGTTGGTATATTCTGCTCCATCACATACTCTGATCATTTCCTAACATCTTAACCCATTTGAACCACAAGGCTAGTTTCTGACTCTCTGTAAAAGATAAAGGAGGACTGATTGGTGATAAGAAAAGGAAATCTAACGAGCACCTTGAAGACAGGGACCTTGACTTGGGCAAGGCATTTATAGGCAAAGAGGTTTCGGCACAGTTACCTTTGCCTGTTTTCCCATGAAAGAGAGCTTCTCAAAGCTGTATAAGGCCCCAGAAAATAAGCAAGCTAGAAGGAAGAGGGTACCCCTTGAGAGTGCAGGAATTCCAGAGGACCCTTCAGAGAAGAGGCACTGTTGGAGTGCAGTTAATTAAGGGGGTTATTAAGTTAGTAAGCCACTTAGTAGGAGCTGCTCCTGACCATAGCAATGAGTCCAGAAATCCCAAGGAGGGCAGGAGCGGCTGCCACAGTCTGTAGTCTCTGAGAAAGAACACAGAGCAGTAGGGAATCACAGAAGACCATAGGCTCCCAGGCTGCCTGGGAACAGTGCAGCATATGAGAGAGAGAGAGGAGAGAGAGAGAGAGAGAGAGAGAGGAAGTCTAGAAATACCTGGAAGCTCTCCCAATAATCTGGAGCAAGGCATGTCTGATATTATTCAGAACTGTTTTACAGAAATCTTGCTTTTTTCAGAACAGGGCTAAAGGGTAATCAGAAACCTTAGGAAAAGGGGCTTAAGAAGATATCTTGGAGTGAGTATCATGATATACAAATTTCTGCCACTTCCTCCAAAAATCTAGAAAGTCATTGTTATTCTTTATATAAGATCTATCCAAACAAGCTTAGTTTTGAGATCTGAAATTTATTACTGACCATTTGTATTCACCTGACATTGTATGATAGTACATGCCAAGGTGCTGGTAAAATGTAGAAATTGAACTGAGACTTTTAAGACTACAGCTCTACACCTCACTGCCTGCCTTACTTGATATCTAATGAATAGATTTCAAAAATACAGAACTGCCTGCCCTTTAGGGCTTTATTTTCCCTACCATGCTGTAGAAGAAAACTAAGAATAAAAAAAAACACAGAGAACCATGAAATACTAGCAGAAAACTTTAGCCCCTATGAGTAGGCACCAATACAACTAGGCCAGCGTGGGAAACAAGTTTCATGGAAGACTCAAATGCAAAACAACTAATGCAACCTTCATTTTCTGTCTGTTATAGTTTCTTGTGAATCTCTTCTACGTAAAATCATTGGTTCTTGTTTACATGCCAGTTGATTGCTTGTTAACTACCCAGTAATTGGAGTCAGGTTCTTTTGCCAGTATGGTTTTCAATGTTTGGAATTAATTTCTTTTGTGTCCACATCAAAGTGACAAAAGCCATCAGGAATCTGAATGTCCCATGAATTAGAATTGCTCAATTTGGAAGAAATTTGTCCTAAAAAAAAGACAGGGTAAAGGTGTAACTGCAGCTTGTATCCACGACAAATAGTCAGGAGTAAAAACTGAGTTCAAGCCCGTGTTTCCTTTTTCCTTTAACACCTGTGGGAGTTTAGAATCCCTAATGTCAGAGGGAATCAGGATTGGTTAAAGGAAGAAAGGTCAGGGAGTTGGAAAGATGGAATAGTTGGAAAGGCATTTATCTGTTTTTCACACAGCCAGCTCTGGTTCAACATGTAGTCCCTGAGCACTACCAGGAGTCACTTCTGATTCACTATCACTATCACTATCTTCCGTTGATCATCTATTTGCTAGAGCGGGCACCAGTAATATCTCCATATGTCCTGTCTCATGCTAGTAGAAGCCAAAGGCATCCGCTTGCTCCAGGAACATAAAGAGCTTAAACCATTATATTAGGTCATGGGGAATGACCTAATATAAATGTTACTGGTATTTGGCATATCAAATACGACACGAGCAGCTTGCCAGGCTTGCCGTGCGGGTGGCATACTCTTGCAGTCACCTCTAAATAAAGCAATTATTGATGAACCACGTGGCCGTTCCGGGCTGTGATAGTCTGATATGCTGGGTGGAGTTGTGACAAGAAAGAAGTCCAGATGTGGAAACGGCAGCCCCCATGGAGTCAGAGGGGGTCGTCTGGCTTGTTGTGAGGCTCTGCTGGGGGTGGCAGGCCAGGGCTAGAACCCTGCCATGCCTCCCGGGTGCCTCATGAGCGGCTAGGCACAGGGGAGAGCAAGGAGCAGCTCTGCCCCATGTCTGAGAGTCTCTGGTTCACATGCCTGGGCCGGATTGAAAAAAAAAAACTGCTGCAAGGTGGGTGTCCATGATCCGGGCTGTGACAGTCTGGTCTGCTGGGTGGAGTTGTGATGAGAGGGAAGTCTGGATGTGGAAACGACAGCCCCCATGGAGTCGGGGGCGGTCGTCTGGCTTGTTGTGAGGCTCTGTTGGGGTGGCAGGCCTGCGCAAGCCAGGCGGTATGATAGGCTGGTCTGCTGGGTGGAGTTCTGACGAGGGGTAAGTCTGGATGTGGAAAATGGAGGCCCCTCATGGAGTGGGGGTCGTCTGGCTCTGTTGTGAGGCTCTGCTGGGGTGGTGGGCCAGGGCTAGGAACCTGCCATCCTTCCCGGGCACCTCATGAGTGGGTGGGCACAGGGAGGGCCAGTAGCAGCTCTGTCCCATGTCTGTGAGTCACATGTCTGTGAGATTAAGTCACTAGGTAACTTAATCTCCATAACCTCTCTGTTTTACAGCTCTAACCATTCCCAGAGCACACTTTACAGGATCACTCCTAGTTTTCCACTTCACCTTCTAGGAAAACCCAAACCCATGCCCACAATATTCCGCTTCTCCCCTCCACACACTCAGCGCACACCCCAACAGAGCGCCTTACAGGTTCAGGAGTGCTCCCCATACAATGGGCCACTGTGCTAGAGGAGGAGCTTGGGGGGGAGCCTAGGATTATAAACAGGACTGAAGAAGGGAACCCTTTCTCCGTGGGATGACTCTTATCTTTCTTCTTGGAGACAGTGTAAATTCCAGACAGTGCGGCTCACCAATTTGGGGAGGGTAGAAACGGCAGAGGAAACAGGCTGGGCCCCGCTTTGGAAGGCAAACTGGGCTTCTCGAGAGGGGAGAAGAGGGCCCAGCGGCACACAGGTGCTGCCCAGCCCATGGAGGTGGCCATGCCGGGAGGAGCTACTGAGGACGACTGTGTCGCCTGCAGGCGCCTCTCACTCCCCCACAGGCAAGAGCGGGGTCTCAGCCTGTCTCCGCACGGCAATCCCAAGGGTCTGTGCATAGATAGTCCTCTCTCTGGTCACAGGGCGTGGTGGTGGTGGTGGTGGTGGTGGTGTGTGTGTGTGTGTGTGTGTGTGTGTGTGTGTGTGTGTGTGTATGCACAGATATGCATGTATACGTGTATACATAGACAGAAGAGGTGCTTTCAACATTATCTTCTTTTTTTTTCTTTCTTTTTTGGGTCACACCCAGCAATGCTCGGGGATTACTCCTGGCTCTGCACTCAGGAATTACCCCTGGCAGTGCTTGGGGGAACCATATGGGATGCTGGGGATAGAACCCGGTCAGCGGCGTGCAGGCAAATGCCCTCCCCACTGTGCTCCTCAATCAGATTCCTTATGAGGGTGTCAAACAATACATCTCCAGAGAACCGGGCCCACAGGCAGAAGGGAAATACGCCCCTTTTATGCTCTCCTTCTTTTTTTTTTTTTTTTGTTTTTTTTTGGGTCACATCCGGCAATGTTCAGGGGTCTCCTGGCTCTGCACTCAGGAATTACTCCTGGCGGTGCTCGGGGATCCTATGGATTGCTGGGATCAAACCCGGGCTGGCATAGGCCGGCCGCGTGCAAGGCAAACGCCCCTGCCCGCTGGACTATCGCCCGGCCCCATTATGCTCTCCTTCAACCCAAAGGCTAAATACAGAGATGACCGCAAAATACCTCACTGCCTCCGTCGCTCCCAAGTAGGCAAAAGCACCCAATTGAAATACGATGCCGCGACTGGGCCCTTACTAAAAACAAGAAGCCAACATCCTCACCACTGCAATACATTCTTTGAAACTGGGGCTTTAAGCAGAATAACAGAGAAAAAATGACGCGTCCCTGGTAAAAAAGCCATTTGTTCATCTCTAGGCCTCACCTTTTTTTTTAAAACTAAATTATATATATATAAATCTAAACAATAACATATTTGTAGTTACTTAGTAATATATCAGTAATGGTTCATCAGTCATAGTAAAGGTAACACTGACACGCAAAGCTAAAAGGAGTAACTGATTGATGGTTTACAATATCTCTCTGAATTACTTTCCAAACTTCTGTGAATGTAAAAGTATGCAAAAATAAAGAATATTAGAAAAGAAAGAAAATCCTTCGTATTATTTCAATATTTAAATGAGTTCAAAAGGTATTGACTTTGGGGCACATGATTTTATATATTACTATATAATTATACTACTTATAGTTATGATTACTATACACAATAATCATGTATTGTTAATGTTTTATTTTCTTTGAATTCTTGAAATTATTTCTAAAATCCAAGTTCACATTTGAAGAAGAAAGTACTGTCAAATGGTTAGTGATCAGAGGTCTTGAGGAATCACTGACACGGACCGTCCCAGGAATGACTTGACTTTATGCTACGAATGTTGCCTCCATACCCCTCTCCCTCATTGTAAAAGCAGTAAATAATTTGATTTAATATTTTGTTTCATAAATAACAATTTCCACTTGGCAAAAGGAGACCTGTAACACCTTCCTGGCTATACAGAATCTTTAACACCCTTTGTTTATAATAAGCGCCTACAAGAGACTCCCCCACACCTCCCAAAACCAGGCAGCAGAGGTTGTTGGCTATTAGCCTGCCACATCTGAAGTACTAATAGGTTATTTTTATTTATAAAAACATATCCAAACAGCTGATAAGCCTACTATTATATAATGATATGGAAAATAACATTAACATGAATTTACAGCAGGTCTTGACGCTGGCTACATTATAGATAATCTGCCTAACTTCCTTTACTTCGTCCCACAGGGTTTAAGGCTAAAAACCTACAATGTGTGGAAGGAGCCAAAGCATTCTTTGTTCTCTTCCTCTCCACTATGCTCAAACACACTCCATACATGTGGACGGCTCTGTGGTTAATAGAAAACCTTGTTGTTTTCCAAAAGATCTGAAAACATTTTGTAAGAAAGGATAGTAGCAGGGTGCCTAGCATTCTGAAAAGAGAAAGAAATCAAGACCAAAAGGGACAGAGTGAGAATGAAGAATTGTAGATATTGTCGTTATTCAGATTCTGAAGAGACAACTCTGCCCAAGTGATAATGTGTTAATTATTTAAGACTGTCCTAAGTGGACCTGACAGGTAATTACTAATGGCATCCTTGTGGTTATGGTCCCAGAGGGATGTGGATAAGCTGGCACAAGCCAGTTGTCTAAAAACATCTGGTTAAAATCACTGTTCTCTGAGTTGTAGAAAATATTAATTATAAAAGCAAAGGAATGAATTCCTTCTTTACATTACCAAAGCTTTACAAGTACAGGGCCTCTCCAACTGTGAAGCTTCTATACTGGATCTCACTTAGCTTATGTTTATCTTGATCTTAGTAGGAAATTAGCCACAAAATATGAGACACAAAAGAGAGAAAGGGAGAGAGATTGAGAGATTTTGAGAGAGAGAGAGAGAGAGAGAGAGAGAAACAGAAGAGCCTTCTTCCTTAGAGGCAGGTTGTGGAGGTAGGGAAACTGGGGACACTGGTACTGGGAAATGTGCTGGAGGGTGTTGGAACACTGGATGACTAAAACCCAATCATGAACAGCTTAGTAATTGTCTATCTTATGGTCATTCCATTAAAAAATAAATGCTTGAGAGGGGACTAAAGAGATAGCACAGTGGGTTGGGCTCCTGGCCTTGCAAGCAGAGAACCCAGGTTGAATATGCAGCACACCCATGCTCTGCGAAGCACTGCCAGGAGTTCCTGAGCACAGAGCCAGGAGTAACCCCTGAGCATCAGTGAGTGTGGCCACAAAATAACAAAAAATGCATGGGCAGGAAACCTAGAGGTACTAGGGTCTGGGTGGTGGCAGGTAGTGGGTGCCATATGATTCTAACTGGGCTCACAGGATGCCAGACAAGTGGCTTAACCGCTATATTATCTCTCTGGCCCAAAAATCCACCTTTTTAAAGAGCAGAATTCTGGAGGATTTTTAAAACTTTAGATAGAATTATACAAAAAGGTTCTCAACTTTTTTTGTAAAAGGTGACAGACCCATTAGAAAATATGATAAAAGATATAGGCAGTTTCCTGCTAACTATAAAAGGCAGGGGCATGCAAATGTTAGTGATGAAGCACAACATGGGATTGTCCCCAGGACCTTCTCAGATAATTTGATAAACAAATTAACAGGTCAAGCAAATTATCAAACAGGTCAGTGAGGGGGAAAGATTATAGCCATGTGGATATTTCGCATGGCTATAAATTCAAAGCTAAATTGAACAGATGAAGGGTTTATTTATATTTATTGAGCTAACAAAGGGACAGGCAGGGCTAAAGAGATAATACAGCAGGTAAGTGCTTATCTTACCCACAGCAGGTCTGCGTCATTTTCCTGAACTCCCATATGGTTCCCTGTCCGGGATCCGCTGGGGTCCCCCAACAATACCAATAAGCGAGTTCCCTTCTACCTCCAAAGGAACAGGGGATGAATGAAAACTCATGAATCTGGAATCTGGTGCAGTTTTAACAACAATACTATCACAGGTTCTGATATACAATCCAAGAACAGGAAAAACCCTGGATTTTTAGTTCCCTGCTGGGACCCCCTCCCCCTCCCACCCCCATCACTTGTAGACTAAGATGGCTGCCACCAATTGTTGAAGCCCAACAGAGAATGGAGAAACAGAAGCCAAGGGAAGCCAAAATGACAAAAGCCCCTCTTCTGTCTCCCAGCTTATTTTATAGATAGAAATCTGTGTGGGCTGGGCCATCTAGAGATGAAGGCAGGTAATGACTATTAAAATGCAGCACTTCAGGTGGGCCTTTTGGCTTTACAAGTGCCAGAGCTGATTCAAAGCCTCCCTCCCTGAGCTGGGAGCGGCTGCAAGCTAAGTGTATCACTGTCTTCCCGTTGTTCATCCATTTGCTAGAGTGGCCACTAGTAACATCTCCATAAGTCCTGTCGCAAGCAAGTGTAACCGGAGGGCATCTGCTTGCTCCAGGGACAGGAAGAGCCCCAAACCGTTCTTCAGGTCATGGAACTGAGGTCCATAATTGTTACTAGTTTTTGGCATAACAAGTAAATAAGACACGGGTAGCTTGCCAGGCTCTGCCATGATGTGACCCATAGAAACAAAAATAATAAATAAACAGGTAGGTAGATAAATAAAGAAATAAATCTCTCTTGGGGCCAGAGCAATAGTAGAGCAGGTAGGGCTTTTGCCTTGCACATGGCAGACACTGGTTTGATCCCTGGCATCCCATATGAGCACCGTCAGGAGTTATTCCTGAATTCAGAGCCAGGATAATCCCTCATCATTGCCGGGTGTGACTCATAAAAACAAACCAAAGATAAATAAATAAAAAGCTATTTTTAATTAAATAAAAAGAAAATTGTAAAAGGTTAAAACAAGTAGTTAGGGGCCAGAGTGAAAGTACAGTGAGTAGGGTATTTGCTTTGCACTTAGCCAACCCAGATTCCATCTCCGGTACCCCACATGGTTCCCTGAGTACTGCCAAGAGTGATCCCTGAGCATAGGAATAAGCCCAGAGTACTGCTGAGTGTAGCCCAAAAAAATAAAACCAAACAACTGAATGTAGCATAGAGTGAGAACAACTCCCTCTGCACACGCCCTCTGAGGAAGCCATGTGAAAGATGTGCAGCCTCAAGAGAACTACTTAGGGGCCGGAGTGATAGTCCAGTGGGTAGGGCATTTGCCTTGCACGTGGCCGACCTGGGTTCGATCCCCCGGCATCCCATATGGTCCCCGAGCACCGCCAGGAATAATTCTGAGTGTAGAGCCAGGAGTAACCCCTGAGCATTGTACCACCACTCTTGCTGGAGCTTAAAGAGGGCGTGTCACCCAACAGTCCCCGAGCACTGCCAGAAATGATCCTTGAGTAAAAAGAACTGGGAGTAAACCCTGGACACATTGAGTATAATTCCAAAAACAAAACAAAACAAAAAATGGAAAATAAGAGAAATAGGAGTGAGTCAAGAACATCAAAGGAAAGGGGGGCATTTTTTATGATAATGAGGGGATGAATTCAGATGGCATTCCCTGCCTGCTTCTAGATGTGTGTGCTTCTTTAAGTTACTTCTGTCAAATGGTAATGTTTGGAGATGAGCCTAAATTTAGGTCATTGTATTAGGAGCCACACCTAGTTGTGCTCAGAGCTCTTTGTTCAGGGATCACTCCTGAAGTGGAAGGCAAGTGCTCAGTGGTGTACAATGGCTCTGCCCTCTCATTTGCATTTCTTAAAGTGATACTGGTTTTTCCCAAAAGTGCCTTCAGGCACTTCAGTTCTACATAACCAAAGTGACATGTGTGGGGGACCAGACCTGGTCAACAGGCACCTGAAGCAGGGTGCTGTGAGATTATGAAAAGAGACAGAAATAAAAGAGAAAAAGCATGGGATCAGAGGACTAACAGTGTTGTAAGCTCAGAGCCCTGACCATCCGCTGCAAACTATTTATTGTTTAGAACCAATAACATTAGAATGAGAAGAACATCCTTTTTCAGGCACTGAACAATCTTGATCTATTTGGATTAGACTAGTACATATTCATTGGTATTAGTTTATTGGGATAAATGCAAATGCAAAGTTCTTTTTTTTTTTTTTTGCTTTTTATGGGTCACTCTGGTGATGCTCAAGGGTTACACCTGGCTCTTCACTCAGGAATTACTCCTGGTGGTTCTTGGACGACCATATGGGGATGCCGGGATCGAACCTCGGGTGGGCCCTATGCAAGGCAAATGACCTACCCGCTGTGCTATCACTCCAGCTCTTCAAAGGTCTTAAGAGGAAATTCTTCCAGGAGGGGGAACAGAGTTGGAGGAGACAAAACCCTTACTGTAGCGCAGTCCACATCTGGACTTCAGCATTCTGGATCTGGTTCCCAACAGATGTGCACTAGAAAAGTCTTCTTTTGGGCATCTCATAAAAAGTCTATGCAAACAATTTTGAGAAGGTTGATCCTACAGAACTGTTTACAGGTAGAGAGATGGGGGAACCCTGCTAGCTAAACTAGGAAACACACTCATCTCCAAGCAAAAGTCAGCCTAAAGGCATGAAGACCTTTGCAATATAGGGACTCATCCGACCAGGCCAGAAAGCCTTTGAGATTTACAATGCCACACCTAGACAGTAGCTTCTGCACCCTTTAAGAAGAATCTCTACTATAGCACTAAAGTCCAGTGTAAGAATATAAAAAATTATCGAAGCTCTAAGACTTTCCTTAACAATATCTGAACACAGACTTGGAGAAAGGGAGCAAAATTATATAAGGAAAAACCATATATAAACTAACTTTTCAGAGGTACAATTTTCTGATCCTTGGGGCACATATCGCTACTTGAGATGTGTTCTCTCGACATTATCTCCTTGCTCTATGAACCGGTCTCCAGCTTTACTTTGGGTATGTAATTGACTGGTTCCATTCTGAGAAGCATTGACTCTCCCTCTGCCCTCAGATATTCCAGATAGACTTATCTCACTACACCATTTATCTCCTTCCTGATCTTCTTTTCAATGAGGGCTGACAACAGACTACAGAGAAAAATCCTGGGCAGAGGTTGGACTGACCTTCCTTTTCCTGAAGAGTAAAATTCCTTGCTCCAGTCTGAGTCTTAGTCTAGAAGACACAAAAATCCTCAGATGGTGAGGACTATTTCACTTGCATGAACATCAAAAGTGACTCTGGTACTGTTTGACAACTGGCTGGTGGAACTGGTGAGAAACAAAGTCCTTGCTATATGTGTGCTCTAAGAATCTCAGCTCAGTACTCCTAGGAACTCCCTCTGTCTGACTGGAGGCCAGTAAAGAGGAAAGTCAGAACTGACAGAAGTCTCAAGACTACACCCTTTCTTCCCCCTTCACATAGGCCAGCTGCAATAGAGACCAGTCACTGGTCATCTCAAACTAACTCCACTCCCCCCCCACTCCCCATTAAGGTTGACTAGTTTTTTGTATGTACATATTTTTTTTTAATTTCTAAGATCAGGATGAAGATATTTTAAAACCTATATTTTCTCAAATACAAGTGTTTGTCAAAATAATCCACGTTGAATATTTATACTGCATAAGCAACTTGAGATTTTAGAAATCACAATTTTCCCTTCATTAGATGCTTTCATTAGGTAGTTTCTAAGTGTAAATTATTTGAAAATATGCAAAAATAAGAAGTAATATAAAATCACACATTTGCAAACATTTAAAAACAAATAAGAAAAAAACAGTCATTATCTGTTCCTCTCTCATCATACCTTAATTTGATGTGTAAATTTGCATGGCTTCTGCCTATATCTAAGTTTTTCTTGGCAATTTTTAATTCCCTTTGCATAAAATAGCTTGCAGTCATTTATAGATAATATTATACTAGGATATTTTTATAATTTCTAAGATTTTACTAGCAGATATTGAAAGTGATGATTTTTAATATTCCAAAGTAATCATCTAAGTGCAAAATATTCCTTAATTTTTTCCCAATTATATGTTTGAATTCCTTCTAACAAAAATAATCTTGTTTTCTTTTCAATGGATTTCATATACAGGAGATGAAACTTAATTTAATAACAATGGGTTCCTCTTTTAGAAGAGGGTATAAAAATCCTCAACCACTTACTGAATATAAAGTCCTGAATTTCTCCTTTGTGAATAAACTAATTGATATCTCCAAATAATAATGTAAGGAACTAGTGACTATTTACTGAATTTTATATATGGTTTGCAAAGTATAATTTTGTGAGATACAGCTGAAATTACTTAAAAATGTTTATTTATTGATAATAGTCATTTAGTCAAAAGCTTTATATTAATTTTCTTTTTTGTGAACAATTTGTCTATGGTAATACCATTTTTCTCACTTATGAAATAGTCTACACTTACAAATTATGTAAAAAATAGGCTTTTTCCCCTCTGCAGAAACCTGTTCTCTTTTGAACATATATTACTCTCTCTTCCCCTTTCTATTACTCTAAGCAGATTTCTTTCAACAAAAACTATTTTAATAGAATTATATAAAAAATGGTATACACAGATTAAATTATCTTAATAACTTATATACATAATATAATTATTTGGTATCAAAGTCTTATATAGTAATTATAAGTAAGCTTAAATAGTAATTAAGAAGCAGTATACTTTCAATAAATTATCTGTTCATAGTTTTGTGTGTATGTTGCATGCTAATATATATATATAGGTATATATGTAGAGAGAGATATAGATATATGTATGTGTATGTCTATCTTTATAAATGTTTTTTATGAAGACTTTACCAACTTAGTATTATACTCTCTTGGATACTAGAACATAATATAAACTCAGTCATAACATTCTCTGGGTAACCATGTAAATATACCTTAGGCCTTCAACTTAACCTAGTAATTGTGGAAGCTCACAGTTAATGTGTGAAATAGCTTAAATACTGAAAACAGAAAAGACTTCAGGATTCAGAGACAGTAATTAGTAATTAGAAATTGACCTGCCATCTAACACCACTGTGACTCCAAACAGTTTTCTTAGCTCTCAGTTTCTAAATGTTCTCATTTAAATGGAGAAATTAATAATCAATTACTCTTTGATATAAAATGAATATAAATGACACATTGAATGTGATCAATGTGTTGTCTCTTTCTATATATATTTATTATGTATAATATATCTATATATAGATATGCAGAGAGAATATTGTATATCAGTAGTGAAAACATAATACTGCACACTTTACCATTCTAACTAAAATTTACAATGCTTCCTCTCACTTCAATATCACTGACTCCACTCTTCTGAAGTCTTGCAATGATCCTTACCTAGCATAAGAGATGAGCCACAGTGACCGCAACGATGTCCAGTGGGAATAGATACAGTTAATCTTTATTTCTGCTGGACAGGTGGCATCACTGTGGTTCCTCAACAGAGGCTCCTCACCTTTCCACTCTGCAAAAGAACAAGTAGCAAAAATTCTTTTGCTTTGATCTTCCTTATAATTCTCAATAGATAACCATGTGCTTAAACAGTTCATAAAAATATGAAGACAACAGAATTTTAGCACAAAGCAATATGAAATTCAATAATAATGATAGATCAGGAGTAGGTAAAGAAGTCTCTACTTCCATCTTCCCCAATTTACTTATTTTTAAAAATTTTTATTAAAGAACTGTGATTTACAGTTATTGATAATTTAGTTTTAGGCATATACTATTTGAACATCCATCACTAGTGTCAACTTCCCTTAACTATACTCTCATATTCCTTACCCACCTTAAGCCCCAAATTCTACTGCCTAAGTTCTTTGAATGCAAAAACTCACTCTCATACTTGCTCACATGGAATAGTTTCCTTAGTAGTACCTGAGCCATCCTTGGGGTTTGCATATGAAAGCATTCTTTTTTTTTATTTTTTTCATTTTTTTCTTTATCTTGTTTTTTTAATTGAGTCACTAAAATACAGTTACAAGACTGTTCATGGTGCAAGAGTTTCAGTCGTACAATGTTCCAACACCCATCCCTCCACCAGTGCACATTTCCCACCACCAATGTCCCCTTTTCTCTCCAGCCACCCCCCACCCCCAGCTTGTCTCTGCCACAGGTACTTTCTCAAGGGCATGATTTTTTCTGTTACAGTTAACTAAAAGCTACTGTAAATAGCTTAAATAAATAAAGGAAAATATATTCTAACTTTATTCTAAGGATATACACCTTTTGAGGAAACCTAGACATAGAGGCCACTGAGAAATGATGTCCACTTGATACCTATGGCCCCAGCAACTGTGTGTGTGTTTGATGACACGGGTTATTGACCACAAAGAGATTAACTGAAAGTGTTCTTTAGGACAGTCACCAGAAGATATGCATAATAGAAGTCCTGTCTTTAGCAGCACAAAGCCCTGGTAAAAAGTTCTGCAAGAAAAATCTTTATAATGGCCACCCAAACCTGCACTGTGAAGCTTCTCAGAAAAGAATTCTGCAGTCAGAATTGTCTGCTTTGGAGAATACTCCCTCTGATGCTCTGATACTCTGATACTCTACACAGATTATTGTGAGGTGAGGTCATTTGAGGTCCAGAATGTGAAGGAAGCTGTTCTTCCCCTTCCCGTGATCTGATCTATCATTCCATCAACTACCTATCTAAAAGAGAGAAGATTTCGCCCAGGTGTAGGATTATCTTCAGAAACACCCTCTTTCTGAGAAACCAACTTTATTTACGGAGCAAGCTTGAGTCACCTCTTCTTGGGCTAATGCCTCGCTCCTCTTCCTTGCACCTTGGGTCTCTTCCCTATTAATTTGTTTAGCATTTAATCTCTGAGACTGGGATTCATATATTCACTGTTGATTCTGTGTGCACTATATTAAATTAAAAATTTTTCTTACTTCAATGTTTTTGTGATTATTTAAGCACTCCAAAAGCATCGAGAGCGATGGGAAAATTTTCTCTGAGACCTGACAAAATCATCTTTCCATTCGTTACCTAAGTAGAAGGTAGCAGAATTTAATCTTGCTTCCTTTGACATTAATTATGGTACCTACATGGCTAAGAATTTAAATTTATTTCTACTATTACTGTGCTTTAACTTATATTTAAAAATCACAGCTACTGAAGAGATGCTTTAAATAATGTAATGCCATGAAAAAATACAGAAAAGGGAATAATTAAGCCTATTCTTTTCAAAATTTTCCTGTTTTATTTTTTTTTTAATTACAGCAACAAAAATTATATATGACAATGCAAACAAGCATACACTGTAAAAATTATAAACTTACACAATCACTGGAATCCTTACCTTTCAAATTCTATCCTTTTCTAACAGGTCATATGTTTATCAGTGTTATTGCAGGCAGCCAGATAGGGGTTCAGGGTAATGAGTTTTTCAGGAATAAATCATATAACTAAGAAGAAATTGCCTAACCCTAAAATAGCCCAAATACAGGATGATCACGTTTCTTTGAGAGATATGAAGACTCAAGTTTTTTTTTTTGAGATGGAGAAAATAAAGGTATAGACCTCTGAGAAGAAGCTTCGAGAGAATCTAAAGACCCTTGTAAGAATATGAGAGGATTTTATTGAGGTGCAGATGGCATTTCTGCTGTGAATTTTTTAGCTCTGGAGTATATTCCCAGAAGTTGTATTCATTGGTCATATGGAAGCTCACTTCCCTACTTTTTTGAGGAATGCCCATGCTGTTTTCCAAAAAATGATAGACCAGCTGGTATTCCCACCAACGATGAATGAGAACCCCTTTCTTCCTAGCATCCATACCAGCATTGGTTATTTTTGTATTTTTCTATGTGTCAGTCTCTGTGTGTGAGATTGCTCACTGTTGTTTTGATTGCATCTTCCTGATGACTAAGAGTCCAAGGTTTGGGGGAGGTGGAGGCAAGGCAGGGAGGCTAAGAGGTTATAAGACAGTGCTCCCTGCACAACTTGGCCACCAAAACAAAACAATCAAGTAAATAAACAAGAGTCCAAAGTTCAAGGCTTTCCCCTGTTATAACAGCCAGATTAACTTTTGTGCATGCAGAAAATTCCAAGATAGTTTGAAAAAAAAGCCCTACTATAAACTATGTGGTATTGTACACTGGACATTGACCTGCAGAGATCTGTTTGCTCTTGTCCTATTCTCGCTGAGAAATCTGTCTTCTCTCTTGCACATGTATCTCTCTTTCTCTCCCACTCACATTTTTCTCAGTAAATATCATACTTTTAAATAAAATTGTCAAACTTCCTTATTTCATCCCCCTCCTGGAATTGTTTTCTTGCCGACATTAGGAATGACTCCTTTCCTTGGAAAGATCAATTCTCTCTCCAGCCTGAATCTCTGCTCTCCAAGAGCACCATAGTGGTGTGGATCAGTTTCCCTACTGTGAAAACAAGTACACTTTGAGACACAGTTTCCAATTGATCCTGGGCATTGACACTGACAACCATTAAGACACTGACAACCATGCCACATAAGTGTTGACAACTGCTGACAACAGCAAACTTGACTATGCATGCAGAGCACTTCCTTGACTGACTGAGGCGAGGCAGAGAGGCTGAAGCTCTCTTTGGGACTTTCTTTGTTTCCCACTTCACCCAAGTCACATGCAATACTGGGGAGACAACTAGGTGTCCAGTGACCTGCAACAGGGAACTGTATTTCTTCTGGTAGGACTCACCTCTCCCATCTGCAACAGTGTGATATACTTTCTTTGTACTAATGTCCCTTCTATTTATAATTTCTTTTATTTTCCATTTCATACTAAGATTACATTAAAAATAATCCCTAAGAAACTCATTAAAACAATAAGGCAGGGAACTGGATAGATAGAAGAATGGGTAGGTCACTTGTCTAGGCATCATCAACCTGGGTTGATAACTGGCGTCACATATGTTTCCCCGAGCATTCAGGAATAATTTGAGTGCAGAGTTAAGGCCAAGCCCCTAAGCATTACTGGGTTCGTTCTCTCTAAGCAAAAACTAAAACAATAAGTCAAAACACTTTTCGGTACAACTGTGCCATACATAGATCACTTTAAAGGTATGTTTCTGTAGTGGGGACAATAGGATTAAGGAGAGATTCTGCGACAAAAAGAGTGGTCATTTAAAGCCAAGAAATAGGATGGAGAGATGAGTGAATGAAATACTTCTGATGATATGACTGTTAAGTTTTTAATATTCCTATACTAAATATACTTCATAATTTTAATAAATTTTAAATGAATCCATCAGATATTTATTAACCATAGAAAGGTCAGCATTTTATGAGTTGATAGAAATAAAATTATTACATAACAAAATTATTTTCTTTTACTTTATAATAGCATCACTCACATTATTAATCCATGCATAAACAAAAACCACACAACAGAATCAAAATTAGGACAGGAATGTTAGTACAGTAGGTAGGCTTGGACCATGCAAGCAGCCTACCCAGGATCCGTGGGTTCCCATATGATACCCTGAGGCACCACCAGGAATAATTTCTGAGTGTAGAGTCAGGAGTAACCACTTAGCATTGGACGGTTGTGAATGAAAAAGCAAAATAAGTAAATAAATAATAAAGAAAAATTTAAAAAAAAATTAATCTGACATTTACTGTTCAATTTTCTTCAGAAATTTCTTAGTCCTATCTTATCATCTAATAAATTATTTTTTATTCTCCAAATATAATCTAGTCTATGAAATTCTTTGCAAATTTTTTATTGTTTTAAAGTGGGTATTCTTAGACTATAAAATAAATGAATATATTGCAACTAAAGTGTTGTCATTATTCTTATCTATATATACTTAATATACCAAATATGGCTCATTTGATATTTGCTTTGCTATAAACATTTATCTTGTCTTTCTCTGAAAAAAATGATAGAAAACACTTTGGTAAGATTTCCAGAGATAAATTTTCTTTATTCTTAAACTATTTGCCCCTCTAATATCTGCCATTGAACTTATCACGTTACAATTCATCATCACAGAAGAGAAAGACATCACAAGAAATTTAATTGCTAAAAATGTGAATGATGCTAATAGACAGGAGAAGTGGAGGCCTTGTTAAATCCATTAAGTTTTCAAAAGCATCAAATGCTGCCAGGAAAAATACTCTTGAGACACATTTGACAAGAGTGCTCAGTACATAATGAGTCTCCCTGAATCAATCTGTATAGTCTCCATACTAAGTAGTAGAGATATTGCACATTAGCAAGTGGGCTGGCACTCAGCAGAACAGGGGACAACAGTGTCTCATCCTTCCAACTTTAATTTACTGATGCTGACAGTGCTGATTCTTCTATTAGGCATTGCAATCTTTGCAACTCTTAACACATTTGGTGTACCCAGTTGTTAGACTTGTGTTACATCCTCTCACCCATTAACACTTTGCCTCTCCTGTGATCTTATTTTCTACCTACTCAGAGAAAAGGTAAAGAAAGAATCTGTAGTATTAATATGCAGAAGATACTCCTATACCCTGCCCTAGCTTAACTGAAAGCAGTTGAAAGAAGAAAGTGAATTGTGCTCCAAATAGTCATGAGTCAACATGGTTGTTTGTATACCAACTTACTTACTAGAAGAGAGTTAGATGATGTACTTTAGGAGGATTTCAACAAAATATTCAAGGGGTCTATTTATAACATTAACATTATTGATAAATCAAATAGTAACTGTTTACACTGGGAAAGCAAATTCTTTGTGAGACAAACATTTCTTGAGTGTACTCTATTGGCATGTATTGCACTAAACACTGAGAACTGCAGTAAACAAAATAGCTAGGCAGTTCTTTGTCTTCCTGGTCTGTATGTGTGTGTGTTTTGTGGATGAATGTGGAGGGGATACTGTCAGGGTACAGCTGGTGGGTGCCCAGAAAAATCTGGGGAGCAGTTTAGGGGTCCCTTATGCTCAGAGAATTGGCAGTCGGCATACAGAGAAAAGATGCAGGAATTCAATGAAGTTTCAAAGGCTCTACTCTGCTTGTTCTGGGTATACAAATTTGTAGCAGGAAATCCCCAGACTTAGGGTTCCCAGTTGGGTCCCAGGCACATGTAGGCCAAGATGGCTGCCACCATGTGTTAAGGTCCAACAGGGAGAACAGAGAAGAGAGGGTGAGGAGGCAAAGGCAAAAAAAAGGGGCAAAGGAGCGAAAGAAAGCAGGCTACAGTTTTATATCCCCTGCAACACAGATAGCCTTATCCAATGAAAAGCAGTCAGGCTCAATTCCATTCAGGTAATTTCTCCCAGGACCCTCGACTAAGTCCTTTGAGATGTTAATGCTACTCAGCTAAGATTTGCCTTGGAAGCAGCCCTGCAGGGTAGTTTTGGAGGAGGGACATTTATCTTTGCCAATGAATGAATATCTTACAGATACATTTCTCCAAGCCTGCACGAAAAGTCTCATCTTTACTTCAGAGTTGCTTTGTATATTAGACATTAGACTTATTAAGAGCCTTGCTTGCTTGCTTGGAGGCAAACAGCATTTCTCTCTGGTCTAATTACTTAGAGATCCAACATAGTCAGGTAAATATACTGGTAAGATCTAGTTAGTCCCATGATGATTGTGGCAGCATAAGAGAAAATATTTATCACTTACTTGTATCATTTGTCTTCCTGTTGTTCATCGATTTTGCTCGAGCAGGCACCAGTAATATCTTCATATGTCCTGGTCACATGCTAGTGTAGCCCAAGGGCGCCTGCTCCTCGAAGAACATAAAGAGCCTCAAACAATTCCATCAGGTCATGGGAATGAGGTCTATGATTGTTAGTGGTATTTGGCATATCAAATACAACACAAGTTACTTGCCAGGCTCTGCCGTGGCACTGGGGGCACCCCAGGGGACACAGTCTTTTCTATGTCAGACCATCAACCTCATCCAGGGCCCACAGGCAGAACCCTGGGTGCAGACAAGCCTGTCTTCTGCCACCTGCGACACAGTCAGGCACCACAGCCACACTTTGCAATACTTCCAGGGGCAGGAAGAAGTTGATTTTACAGTATTAAACCAGTAACTATTGAGGAGTTCAGGTAGAAATGAATACAGAGGAGCTGGAAAGATAGCATAATAGGTAGCATGCTTGCATTACATGTCTCAGACTTGGATTTGGTTCCCAACATACCATATGGTTCCCAGAGCCTGACAGCAGTGATCTCTAGAGTGCAAAAATCAGACATAAGACCTGAGCAAAGCCAGGTATGGCCCCAAAAAGCAGACAGGTAAACAAAGAAGGAATAGAAGATCATCTAAAACAAAAAAAAAAAGTAGACAGAACACTAATGGACTTGGTTACTTTCCTACATATCACTGTATCACTGTCTTCCCGTTCATCTTCGATTTGCTCGGCGGGCACCAGTAACATCCCATATGTCCTGTCTCTTGCAGGTAGAGTCCAAGGGCATCTTCTAGAATTCTATTTTTCAGTCTTCTGAAGTTGATGGTCCCCCTTGGTGGCTTATGAGAAGCAAAGGGGAGAGAGATGGTCACTTCTCCTGATCCACCTTCACCACCTTGGGTCAGCTGGGAAGGCTAGCTAGGACTGGTAAAGTCTCAGTAGCGCCCCTGTGTGGCACAGGCCAGAGCCTACCAGCTCCACCCAGGTGGTGTCAAGCCACACCTGAAATCTGCTTGGTTTGCTCAGCACAGGAGCTGATTCCTACCACCCAAATTTCTCAGGGGAGCAGTGGACTCAGGCTGGAGAAAGGAATTGCTTTTTTTTAGGAAAGGAAAGCTACTCCTAGGGCCCTTACCCAGCCTTTCCAGGTCTTTTCCCTCTCTCACAAGAAAAGAATTTCAGTAATAGACAGCAGTGAAGTAAAAAACAGATTTTATTTGGAGACTTGTAGGAAAGGGGGAGGAGGGAGAGATACGGGGAGAGACAATACTGTGCTAAAGAGAACGTAGGTTTCTCCAAAGGCCTTGGGGGAACCACAGCACACATCTCAAGAAGGGAGTTGTGTGCTTGGGACACATGTGCTTGGCCACATGGGCACAAGCAGTAGGTGGGCTCAGATAGCATACATGTGCACTTCCTTTGTTCAAGGTGGGTTTTATAAGGTTTCTCCAGTCTGCCACAGGGATCTTCTACTTAGATAAGAGGCTGTTGCTTAGGTGGTTGCCAAGGGGGCTATGGTTAGGAGTGGTTGAGAGTCCTGGAAATTCCTTTCCTGGTCTGTGTTCCCCACTGGAGCCGCCTCTCAAGGGGCTCTTCTCTGGGTCTGTGGGTACGAGGTGAAGTATTATTAGACCTTAGTTCTTGTGTCTGCAAGGTGGGTTTTTGCCACCCTATGTGCTACTGGTTTTATTACTTCAAAAGGAACTGCATTCCATGGCCCTTCCCTACTGAAATCAAGGACATTTAGATTTATTACTTCTCAGAAATTCCATTTGCAAGGGGCCCCCCCTTCTCCTGCTTGCCTTATATCTACTTGCCTATATTACTTACTTTCATTATGGGTTTGGGCAACCAGCAATACTGCGTTGGTACTTGGTGTGCTGGGATCACCTCTGGTAGTACTTCTTGAAATTTATGCAATACTAGGGATTGAACTTGGGCTTCTGCACAAAAGGGTACTCCAACCTGTTGAGCTATTTCTACAGCCCTTCTATTTTTCTTTTAGAACAATAACAACAAAACATCCTCCATCATTAACATTGAGAAAAGTGAAATTGATTTCTTTTACACAGATAGGGACAGAGCCTCTATTCTTATTCTCCAGGTCATAGTGTTTTTGTCTATTAACAATAATGAAGAGTGCAACAGTAATGAAGATTTACTGAGACTGGGAAAACAGCCATGCTTTGCATCACTCTAAAATCACTATGTTTTCCATTTGAACTCTGAAAAGACTTGCTGAAGGAATTGCGTGAGAAGAGCCACTATGAAGATTCACAGAGCTACTAAATCAAATAGAAAATAAGCTGCTTGGTGAATTTTGAATTATAAGTCTCCAGATCAAACTTCTTGCTTAAAGAAATATCTCTGAATATTTACATCACTATCACTATCACTATCTTCCCGTTAATTATCTATTTGCTAGAGCGAGCACCAGTAATATCTCCATATGTCCCTGTGTCATGCTAGTAGAACCCAAAAGGCATCCGCCCACTCCAGGAACATAAAGAGCCTCAAACAATTATATTAGGTCACGGGAATGACCTAATATAAATGTTACTGGTATTTGGCATATCAAATACTACACGCAGCAGCTTGCCAGGGCTTGCCATGTGGGTGGCATACTGTGTGAAGTCACCTCTAAATAAAGCATTTATCGATAAACCGCACAGTCGCTTAGTGGCAGCGCGAGACAGGCTGTGATAGTCTGGTCTGCTGGGTGGTGTTGTGAAGCGGCAGAGGGAAGTCCGATGTGGAAAATGGCGGGCCCCATGGAGTGGGGAGGGTGGTCCGGCTTGTTGTGAGGCTCAGCTAGGGTGGCAGGCCAGGGGCTAGGAACCCAAGCTATGCCTCCCAGGTGCCCACAATGAGAAGCTAGGCAGGGAGAGCAAGGTAGCAGCTCTGCCCCATGTCTGAGAGTCTCTGGTTCAGCATTACCTGGGCCGGATTGAAAAAAAAAAAAAACTGCTGCAGGGTGGCTGTGGATGATCCGGGCTGTGATAGTCTGGTCTGCTGGGTGGAGTTATGTATACATATACACATATACCTATATGTATATAATGTATATACGGACTTATATAATACACACATTATATATACACTATATATACATTATATATACACTATGTAAT